>JASSUY010056839.1:112500-197500 GCA_032466535.1 Forpus xanthops
CCCCTAACTTCTAGTAGTGTAGTTGTCCTGTTTGTGGCGAATGCTCTTCTCTGTTGTTCAGAGATTTCCTCTAGTTCTGTGCATCTATTTCAACCCTAGCCAGTCACATTGAAGCTGACAGTAAAAGGGAAGAAAAAGCTATTCAATTAAAACATCTTTAGCGCTATTTAGAATGCAGATGAGCCCCTCAGCAATGAGGAAATTAGTATTTTATGGTGAAGCATTTATATAGTTTATTCTATATTTGAACCATAATAAATTACATCCATTTTTTTACAAGAATTATAACTGACATGCTGTCAGAGCTGTACATGTACAGCCTTAGAAATATACATAATACTTTGAAAGCTGTCACATTCGGTACAGTTGTAAACATCACCCTGGGTTACCAAACTGTTATCTTTAGGTTTACTTCTTCGGATAAACCATGGGATCTTGGCACATTTCAACCAGAGAAAAATCAATTCTCTCTCAAACAGTTGCACAGTAGTTTGCCACCCGTGCTTAAGTACACAGCCTCATACTAGCTGAATTCTAGTTTGTGTCTGTTAGCGAGATATCCACAGTCATGTACTTTTTAGTTTGGGCTGGGGAAGCACTAGAGTGACTCATTGTCCTCCCTCGTGTTGGCATTTTTCAACCCAAAAGTGCCACTACGATTCTTAATGACTAATTTTGCTGGAGAGTATTTAGATATATGTACTACTTTGCAATGCTATTGCTATGGTGTCACTTCTGTAGACTGATCCTTATGAAATGCTTATATTGTGTATAAAGTTTACAGTTTTTAATAAATCTATTGAATTGTTTAAAAATGTCATTGGAGACTGATAGCTTTGTTATGGGATTCTCTAAGAGGTTTCAAGTTCTACAGGAATATCATTACTCTTGATTATGTTCTTTAAGATGCTAAAATTAAGTTACCTCAGATGTTACCTTATAACAGAAATTATTTTCATTTTACTCTCTTGTATACATTCTTTTCTGTTTCAAAGTAGAAACCAAATGCAAAAAGAATAAGGGTTTCCTACAGGAAATTTAATATAGCTAATTAATGAACTCTACCTTGGCCTAGAATGAAGACAATCTTAAACAGAGCTGTGATTCAGTTGCAGAAAGTGTGGTCAAGTTGCGTCACCTCTGCCTCCAGAAGAATTTGGCCAGGATCCTGCACTGAGTTATCTGTCCCAAAACAAACCCAAGGGCTTCACTGGGTCTCAGACTGCTGCAGGAGTCCTGCAAAAATTGCTGGCCTAGATGAAGGTAGCTTTGGGGAAAAAAATGCTGTAACAGCTATTTCCAGAGGTTTTTTACCTCCTGAAGAGAGCCTGGAGCTTTGTGACTGGTGGCATCCTGCCCTGTTTCTGCCCATTAGGTAGCACAAGTGGGGGCAGGGGCTGATGGCTCTATCAAAATGAGGTTTCTGGGTCTGGCCAAAGCCAAGCTTGAGGCACCAGGGAGCCAGAAGGTCAAAAAAGTGAGGTGCAGCAAACAAGCCAGCTCCCATGTGAGAACAGACCTGGGAAACTGGGTGGAATTCAGATGCCTCCCCCTCAGCTGCCTCCACCTCCTTTTGGGCAGCCCCTGACAGCCTGACATTGCTGTCAGGTAATGTCTTGGGGTTTTTTCCACTTCAAGTGGTGGAGATCTAGACCAGAAAACCATCTTCTTGGACGGACTTGGATGCTTTTCCACCAAAAAGTCTTCCCAGTCTTTGTAGCTCTATTTATTTGAGGTCTGGTAATGCCAAATGTCATCATGGGTCCCACTGCAGCAGGCTCTGTCTCACAGAGAAAAAAGGAGGCACCAAGCCCCAAGAGCAACCATCACTGCACGCAACAACGCTTATGCTGTTGTTACAGTTTAATTTCCTCCTCTCTTTGAACCATCTAAATTCAGCATGCATTATCCTTCTGTTATTTATGTAAATGTTTAGATTAGGTAATATTTTATTCTATAGTGAATGACACCATAATCCTCCTTATTCTTTTCCTTTATCATAAATATTTAGTTTGTTTTTAGCTTGTGGGACTAAATACAACGTTTTCATTACTGTAAAATCTTCCCCTTTTCTTCTCCTGCAAGCATCCCTGGTCCCCTGGCAGTACTTTGCCTCCCAGAACATGCTAATATTGCTTGCATTACTGCAGGATTACCACAGTGAAGTATACACTTGGTATTATAATTCATAATGTTGCTTTAAAAGATTAACCACTCCCACGGCTGTGTCTGGTAATTACAGAGCAGACTTTTTTTATTTAACAAAGAACAGTGTGCACAAAATGATTGGCAAGGAGGTGTTTGGGGCGTGCTTTGTTTTTCAGCCTCAGAGAAATCCAGATGCAAAATTGATAAGGGAAAATGAGAGTGGGTTTTAAGCTGAGATACTTCAGTATATTAGTAATTAAACGGATTTACATGAAGGAGATGGCACAATCAGCCCTGGAATATCACAGACTGATGCACTTGGCAATTGCCAGCTCAGGATACTTCCATGTACAAATCCAAAATAATGAATAGACCTTCTGGAGTTTTCCAGGCAAGTGAGTGTGCTGGTGAAGAGCAATAGTTAGTTTAGCCTGTCAAGGTTCATTCCTTTTCAAAACTCCAGTCCTCCCTTGATGCCCTCTAATGGTTTTTTGAAACAAAAAAATGTTTTTGCATGTACAACATTACCCATTGTGCTTTAGTTAAATGCATTTCAATGTCAGACATAGTCCTGGTTTGAAATTGCCTGCTACCTACCCCTTCCTGAGAGAATCTCCAGGGAGGGCAGCCAGATTGACTTTAATCGGCCAAAGACAGAGAATGGGCTCTTAATGCAATAAATGGATTGAGTGTGCAAAGTCCCATTAATATGTGGGACCTTGATCAGTTTTTATTAAGGGATCAGGAAATGGTTTAATTGCTGAGTGACAAGAGCATGTGTTTGTTAAATTGCTTATTTGTGTTTATTTCAAAGCCTTGGGGAACATGGTAATTTGTCCCATTGTTGTTTGAAAATGTGGGTCTGGCGCCCAAACCAACTGCACACAACAGACACTGGTCCTATAGCAAGTATTGTTTCATTAATATTTACCACACTCCCATTTGGCAAGGATGGAGGCCCTTAGAGCAACAAAGTGGGATTCTTCCTCCAGTCTCTCCTCGTTGGCTTGTCCAGAGACAGCCATGCTGTGAGAAAGCTGGAAATCTTGTACTTAAATGAGGAGTCCCTCACTGTCTGTTACATGAAAGTAGCTTCTAAAGGCTGCTGAATGCTAGAGCAACACTTATTGGATTGTTCTTGCTTTCACAGCTGGAGATGTAATGGTCGCACATCCTTACAGAAAACTCCTAAAATATCTCAGAGCCTGAGGCAAAGCCCGTTGAAGCTGTTTGTGTCTTTCCATTCATCGGACTGGCCTTTGATCAGGCACTAATACACAGGGATAGCTTTCCTATACCTTTTCTGAATGAGGTTTTAGAGTAGAATTGTTTGCTGCCATACGACTGCAGCAGTCCTGAGGATAGATCTGCTTTCTTGGCTGGAGCTGACCAGAAGCCTCAATGATACAGTGACACCTGGCACTCTGTGCTGGGAAGTGCTAAGTTTGCTGTGAATTTACTTGAAAAGTCCCTGGCTAGCAATCATCCTAAATATAAAACTTCCTGATACACTAATACTTCTTTCCTCTCTATTCTTGCCTTACTTTGGAAGGTCAGTTTTCCATCCAGAAGCACCACCTGGAAAAGCTTTCCTTCCTGTTTTCTCTAAAGTAGCAATTTATAATACCTTTTTTGATGGAGGAGGATAGACAGTTGCTGATGATTTGGGTTCTAACCAGCTTTCCAGTTCAGTATCCAGCACTGTAGAATGCATCTACTTCTGCAGAAGGAGCCTATGAATAGTCGTATCAATATACATTACAGACTTGTCATAACTCACCCATTTCTTATTTCAAACAGGAGGAAATATACTTGAACATATCTGTTGTATCTGTCAAGACTTCTCATTTGTCAAACTATTAGTGGTCCCTCTGTCAACATAAATAAATCTGTCCATAAATCTTGACAGGTATAATCATTTGTTGCATTTGAAAGGCAAGTCTCTAACATTAAGACCCCTTTTGATTCCTAACATGATTATCTTTAAAGAAAGACATTTCAGATGCCTTCTGAATCTGGCCTCTGTCAAATGATTTCTCTGCTCTTGCTGAGCTATCTACTCTTACGAAGACCACACGAATCATTGGCATTGTCACGGCTCTGAGGTCCTATCCTGCAAGCATTTATGTTCCTGTTTGTCAGACTGTGCTCCCAGTATGCATATTGTTCTTTACAACTAGATTCCTCATTCGTATTCTGAGCCATTCTTCTGGCACCATGTTGTCCTTTCTTTACTTTTGGGAAGCTATCAAAGAACATTCTTTGAAGGTATTCCATCTGACACTGCTGATCTTTGCAGTGCTGTTGCTGTTGGCAAACAATCTGTACCCATATAAGAGAATTAAGCCTCTGGAATGGCCATTTAAATATGGGCTCAAAATGGCTGTTTAAATACAGGCTAGCATAACTTAAGATTGAATTCCATAATACCACCATGCACTTCGCAAGCTCCCCTGCTGCTCTGTGGCACACTGAGGAGCTCCAGCCTTACAAGGCTCTCCAGAGAGATATGAAGTGACCTTGTTTCTGTGTTTGATGGCCTTATGTTTGTAATTTTGCCTGCCTTATTAAGTTAACAGCTATCCAGCATTCACCAAGCTGGAATATGAAGTGAGGGTCTTTGGCCAGAGTTTGGAGTCTCAGCAGACAGCTCTGGCATATGACCCAGAAACTGGTCAGTGCACAAGTGCCAGACAGCAACCAGCAAGTCCACAGCTTGCATGGCTTCATAATATTCTCTGCCACACAGAAAACATAAAGCACATGCTTTTGTAAATAAGAATGAGCCAGGCGGCTGCAATGGCCGGATTTGTGGGAACTACACTGAATCTTAGGGAGCTCCTGCAGGAGCCGTGGTGCTTGGTACCCAAGCTCCTGTGGCATGCCCAGCTTACACAGCCATGGGAAATTAACTAGTGAGTGCTGAGGATCCCAAGACTAATGTGCTCCCTTCAGTCTTCTGAAGAAAGGAAAACTCTAGTGTCTGTCTTAAAATGTTTTTACGTTCTTCATATTCCCTCTTTTAACTTTCCACTCCTTCAAATCATCTGTGGTTTGCTACAGCAAAGATTTTTAATTGACAGAATTTCAATTTTTGCTCTAAAGAGACTCATTACTTCATAGGTCCTTTAGCTTCATGGGGCCTTGATACCATGTGGGATACTTCCTGCTTTCTTCAGTGGATCCTTACCACTGAAATTGTTTTTTTTGATGAGTTGCAGAAGAAGCCTATTTACCAAGAGCAATTATTTCAGAGACACATCCTTTTGCTCTGGACTTTATGATGCTTTATACAGGATGTCCAGATGCAGAGTGTCAAAATGCAGCTGTTAGATAAGGTTACCATCTGATTCACAGCTTTCAATGCAGACAGTTATTAAACAGTACTTTTTTTCCCATGTTGAATCACAATTTTGGATAATATTTCATTGGAGCTGACGTATGCCAGAGCCCTAGAGATCTATACTCACATGGTAGGCTGGGAGTAAGGGAGGGATTTCAGTCCTTCACTTCAAGGCAGGGAATCTAGAGAAGTATTTAGTTACATTTGTGTACCAAGTTGGTTTTAATTAAAATACTTAGAAATATTTAGTCAAAGAGGACAGCTGTCTATAACCTTGCTGACAAAGCACAGTGAATCTCTTGGTTTGTGTGAACTTGTTGAAGCCAAGGAGATAAGCACCTTGCTTTTATAGCACTGCATGATATTGGTCATGTGCTTAAAAGAATACAAGTTCATCTGGGTTCAAACCATCACCTGCATGTCTTGGTACCACTGGAGTGTCTGCAGGACTTTGCAGCCTCCATGTGAGAGCTTCTGAGGGTCTGAATTATGGAAGTAGATGCATAGATTAATCTGCACCCTGGCCTTTTGCATCTGTGACTATCAGTGCTCTCTATACAACCAGCATCCACTAGATCTCGCCACTGCTGTTTCTGGTTTTCTTTCTCCTGGCCAGGAAGGATGCTGGGGCTCTACAGCTTCCTTTTCTGTTGATTGGCAAGATGGTACTTTGTCAGGTAACTGCTGTTGCCACCAACTGCAAAGCTCACTGCATCTAGAGTATAATGACACCTTCTAAGCGCTTCTTTTATGCGTTAACCTACTTGGAAGCAGAGGCTTATGTGCAAATTCTCTCTGTATTTTGTGAAGCCTGGAACAGAAGCCAGATCTGAGCTGAATTTCCCCCTTCCAAGAGCCAGCTGAATCAAAATTCCCTGATGCAGACATCCCCAAATTTCATGGGTGCAAAAGATGTCTTGATCCAAATTTTGCAGTTTGCTCCCATCTCTGCTTAAAACATAAAATGTATGTTTTTAGGGAAAAAGGATATAAACATCTTGTTCATGTTTGAGCTGAGAATGTCTTTTTTCTGTAGGCTGTCAACACAACTTCAAATGCATGCAGCCTGTCCAATCTGACAGACAATTTGCATATTTGTGGAATGCTAATGCCAAGTTACTGTATACATTTGTACATGAAAGCATTAGAAAGTTTGAAGGATTAAAGGTGGAAATGTATCCCCCTCGGCCTCGATTAAAGATCAAGACAGCACATCAATAGATGGCTGACAAATAACTGCTGCTTTACCGTTTGGAATGGCTTAACCCAAAAATAATAAAATCCAAGCTATTTCCTAGGACATAAATAGCTGAGGGCTTTACACGTGCTAATTGCTGGAGCGTTGTTTTAGCCTTTTGAGAGTGTAATGTGGAGTCTGGCACATTCAGTGCGAGCCCTCTGACACAGCGACCCTCTTTTGTTCCTCCACTAGCTGTCTGCCTGGGACACAGTTAGAGCTCCAAGGGCCACCCCAGTGTAAATGCATCAGTGTCAGTTTCTAGGGCTGTACCTTCTTCAGTTTGCTTTCGGGTCCTGGAAAATTCTTTGAGGCCAGATGGAGGTGCTTGGCCCATGTAAAAGTGACTTGGTTTGCCATGAGATGGGTGTCAGGAGGAGCAGCAGCAGGTGCTCCACGGTTTTCCATAGAAAGATGCTTGCTTGGCTGCATGCGACAAGATATATTTTAGAGCCTGGCTCTAGACACACTGATTTGAAAAATGGAGACTTTGAGTCTTAAAAACAAAATATGCTGAAGAACGGATTTGCATGGTTCCTCCTAAGGATCAAACCCTGATATTATTTATTTTACTTGTACAAAAAAATAACTTCAATAAGATGCTCTGTGTTGGCCAGTGGGTATAATTTAGGACCAGACATTGGCAGCACAGGACAGAGAAAGCAGGAGCTAGTCAAATCTTTCCCCCAGTCTTTGATCCAAAACATGAATATTGCTTTGATTCAGAAAGAGTTTGGCCAGCCTTTTTCGCAAATGGTTGCATGTCTCTGCGCTTTCTGGCTGGGGGAAGTGGAAGTGGCAAAGCCTCAGATACCTGGGAACCAAGAGCTGAAAACTCTCCTGGAAACTTCTCATGGTCTAACAAAATTCCCTGGCCAGCTTCCAGCCTGAACGAATGCAGACAACCAGCCAAACTGAAACACCAAATCTGTCAAGATTCAGTCATCATTTAGCAAAGAGGGCCGGGATTTTCGAGGGAGTTTGTAAGAGCCGGACACCCAAATCTCTTTAAATCCCAGTGGGAGTTTTGCTCCTCAGTTTCTTGTAGTCCACTGGAAATTCTTGTCTACCCTCTTCAAATATTTTGAAGACCTTGAGCAATACTTTCATTATAAGTACACCCTTCCACCAAAATTACAGAAGCAGCAACCCTTAGCTGCAGTCACTGGAGGTGTGCAATTTTACCCCAAAAGCCCCAGGCTACACCAGAACTCTTGACCACAGAGAGCTCTGCGTTATCACAAGGCAAATTTAATTCTAGGTACCCCAGTTTGAAAACTTCAGCCTTAATGCATTCAGAAAAACTATGTTGTTGTTTTAAAGTACATTACTCAGAGGCTGAGGCGTCTTTCTACTGGGAGCAGCATTACAAAGCCAGTCTCCGCCTGGATGCCTATTCCAACATGGATCTGACAATTCACATGTAGGAAAAGACCTCTCATGCATTCACAGTTTAGATGACCTCCATATATTTGTTTAAAAAATAATTAGGCTTGCTTAGCTTCTGTACTGTTGCATTTTCCTTGTTTTTCTAAAGTAGCTTTTCCTGTAGCACTCCCAGGCCAGTACAATGCTGGCTTTTAAAAGTGATTTGTCTGTTACCAGGCAGGTTTAAACTTTTACTTCCTAAGTCCTTACAAACCAGCAATACGAGGAGACTAAAAAAATCTCCTGGGGATTGTTTTTATAGTAACAGTGAAAGCTTAAACTGCTGCAGCAGCAGCCAAATTATTTTCCTTTTAGTGGAAACAATACCAACAACTGGAGTCTACACACAAATCAGTTTAAAGCTACCCATAAAAATTGCTAACAAACAAATGAGTGCTACATTTCTTTTTATCATTTACTCTTTCTAAAAAGTGACAGTTTGAAGGCTACTAATTTGGCAAGTTATTTCCCCTCTATAGCCAATGGTTGTTCAGTAATTAAAGAATATATAAAACATGGGCATATGTTTTATATATTAAACATATGTATTAAAACATGCTAATACAACATTTTTGTGTGGTTTAGGATGCAGTTCACTTTCTTTCTCACCCACTAATGGAAAACCAGGTAAACCAGTGCAAAATCTAGTCATGGGGCAAAGTTTGATTTCAGAGGTCATTTTCAGGAGCATGCTCATGATTAAAGCCCAATTTCTATTTGCTTTCTCTTACACTCCTAAGTTGTTCAGAAGGAAGGTGTCCAAAGATGTGTTGTTACCTCAGGGCATAGAGGAGTATTTTCTCCCATGTCTGAACAAATGACTGCTTCAGCAGAGTTGAAATCAAACATTTAAAATATTATTAATTACTAATGCTAATTGTTGAGAATTTTTTAAAGAAGTCATACATGCTATCCTTAAGTAATTACTTTTTTAAATCTATTCCTAAAAATTGTACTTGTTGGCATCTAAGTGTCTCCCTCTCTCTTGAAAATGACATTTATGTTTTTAAATCATTTAGGTTGGTTTTGAAATCTTTGCCTGATATTTCATCATCTATTTGCTGGCAAAGGCCCTTTCCATACCTGCAAGCAGTAAAAAGTATATTGCTCCTGAAAGTAAAAAGCTAAATATAATATAGGACTCAGACAACATAAAGGCAAAATAGAAAACCATTAGTTCAAGAAACTGAAACAAGAGAGCTTAAAGCTCTGGCTGCAGAGCAGGGAAATGCTTCAGAAGTGATTTGCAGCAGTTGCTGGTCTAATGTGTCCATAGCAGCACATGAAAAGGTGAGGCAGATCCTTGGGGTATTGTTAGATGTTGGTACCACGGCGCATGCACCGCTGCATCCCTCTATCAGGATCTGTGATGCAGGACCAGTTGCTCCAGTAACAACTATTTTACCTGCCCAAATGAGGTACTGAAGACAAGGGCAAGTATTTTATATGGGGTGTGTGGCTCTACTCTGAACCCGATCACGTGTCTTCAAATTCAACATGCAAATGCTTGTGTGTTGGGCATCCAAATAGTGTGCTTATCAATCAAGTGAAATAATAACAGTGAAGTTTATCAGGTCCTACAGAATCCTTCACAAAGCCTGCATTAGCTAATAATTACTTACTAATTTGCATTAGTGGTAGCCACGAGAATTAGACAAAAAATCCTGGTCCCTAAAATCAAGATTAAGCCAGCAACTTTCCAAACTAAAAAATGTCTTCATTTTAAGTACTTTCTAAAATGGACACCTTTACTGTGAGAAACTCTGTTCCGGTGTATATAAAACACAGTGGAATAATAACATCTCATTTGATTATACAAAGTAGTTTTTTCCTTAGTGTTTTAGTTCTCAAAATTCCCAGAATACACCACATTGAAACTGCTCACTTGAGAAATTAAGTACCATATGTGATAAGACAGTCATGTGAAATTTTTAAGCTGTCATTAAGAATGATTATAATTAGGACAAACTATATGAAAATGCTCTAAAATTGAGACCCTGGTGAATTAAAAATTAAGGGGTATATTATGTATTATCATGTTGAAGGGCAGGAATTTATGCAAGTAACTCCCATTAACACTTGTGTGAGTTGCAGTCACAAATCCCCATGCCTTGCAATGAGCATACCTCCCCCTTGCTTGTTGTCTCTGAACCACCTCAGCTTTCACACTACTCCAACACAATACCTCTGCCTGCTGAGAATGAGGGGAACAGTAAATCAGTAGTTTAAACTGTTTTCCTTTACAAGTCTAGGCCCCCAGATAGAACCAAATGTAATTCCTCTAAGCAATAGCTGTACTCCCTTAAGTAAGATTTACTTATGAAAAGTAACTGTCACAGAGTCTACTCTTCCCTGTAACTCCCCCTGTGCTTTTCCTTATGCTTAATAACTACAGGTTGCGCTGCAATCATTTTTATTATGTCTCCTCTAAATGTAGGAAGCTTGTTGCTGGTGATGGGTATGTAAAAGTGTCTCAGTCAGGAGCATTCAAAAGGAGCTGCGTTCCTGGCAGTGTGAAATTCCCGCGTGGCGAGGGAATGTATACACGTATAATACCATAATGACAGTGTACCCCAATTAAACACACCTCTTTCTTACCCTGGTGGGGTGTAGGACTAAAGCCTGAGCAGTGAACGGGAGTCTACTCAGTGGCTATACTGGGCTTTATGTTACGGTCAGGTGAGGGATGAGGGTTTAGGCTGCAAAATGCTGCCTGTTCACTTTAAGTCTCAGGATAGCTGGTGCTTTCCTTATAGTCCCAGCATTAGTAATTATGTGTGTTTGTATCTTGGTTGTTACTGGAAAAAAATGTAGCTCCTGTTCTTACAAGAGAAACTTTAATAAGTGAACACTAAAAGTTTTTTTTTTTAATTATTATTATTTTTCACTTTTTGATCTGTGTACAGAAATAAATAATCTTGGTCATGGAGTCTGTCTTGTGCTCTCATCATCCGATTTGCTCGTTTTTACATCCTTGGATTTGTCAGTACTGATATCAGTAACGTAAGGCAGCTCATCTGTAGCTTGGGGTTTGCTGAGTGTCTTCTAGTAGCGCTCAATAGAAATGTCTTGTCCTACTGCTTTTATAAATGAACCCATACTACTTCTATCTAAAATACATTAAAAGAACGGTCATGTTACCACTGCAGCTTACAGCAAAAAAACCTCAACAAATCATAGCTCATACCTCATACCTTCCTATGGCATTGCAAAATTATAATTATACTAATACACTACATTCTTCACAACATATTTTCCCTGAGGCCAAATAAATAAATCTAAATAAAATAGATACATGTAGAGTCAGTACCTCTCCTATTGTATTAATTAGCACCCGAGCAAAATATTTTTCTTCCCTGTTGCCAAGTCAGAAAAAGCACTGATGAATTTTCAAGTAAAGTAATGAATGCCAGGTTTATTTCTTTATTGGTACCTGTGGATTCTGTTGTATTGCTTGTTAACAGATGCAAGCAGGCAATATAACTATTACATCAGGCTATAATATAGAAACCCAGGCAGTTCCTAAGCAACAGCCCAGCACTGATTCTTGCCAGCTATTCTCTAGGATTCCCTCAGACACAGTAAGTGAAGAGGAGTTGGACAATATAGTCTAATTTTGAGAAAAGAATAAAGCATGAAACTGGTGATTTTCAAAATCATATTTTTGCAGATTTCTTACCAAATCAAAAGAGCTAAAATTGAAAACTGTCAAAAACATTTCAGCTCAAGAGCTGCATAAACTTTTCCATTGTTCAGGCAGCTAAACAGACCCAGCTATTTTGCTTCGTATCTTGCCCACAAAAATAACAAAAAATAAAGATCATCATAATAGAGCCTCTTCAGCTTGTTGGACTGAAACTGGATTTTGTGGTGCTTCTTTCTGCAGATTCACTCATCAGTTTAGCCCAGAAGTAAAACATTTTTCGTGTGTTCTGTACGAACTCCACAGTCAGTCAAATCTGAATGCTGATGGAAAAAATTCATAATAAGTCATTCTGCTTAAGCCATATAGACTGTGTGTGCACACACATAATTTTGAGTGTACACAAGATAAAAAGGTGTATTTCAAAGCAATGTCACTTTTAGATGTCACTAGATGATACTGTTTCTTAACCTACACATTGTATATTGCAAGAAGGACATCTGCTTTACATATAACTGGGGATTCAATGAAGCAGCAAGCTGAGATCTTTTTTATTATCCATAACTTTCCTTGCAATGGACCAATCCAAGCTTGGACTCTCTCGGTATTTGGAGAACATTGTTTCCACACTTTGGTTTAGTCCAATATGGCACTCTGTGTCAAGCTCAGGTTTTGAGCCAAGCTTCTATGAAGGATGGTGCTCTTTCATCTATGTATGAATTATGTCCTTTCAGAAAACAGTTTATATTTAGAATAAATAAGAACAGACATACATGCACAAGCGCATACACTTATGGACCCAAATGCACATGCTTCCAGGAGCACAAACATGAACGAGGAGAAAATATTGCAAACCAGATGTTCTCTGGGTTTGAATGCTCCATTGGTTTCCATACACCATGTAAGGTTCTGGTCTGCTAAGGGAGTAGAAGTAAGTTCAGCACAGGAGCTTGCAGTGCAAGCAGTTTTACCTTGCTTTTGAGGTGGAAAGTGGTGGCTTTCTTCACTGAAGATTGATTTTTGCAAAAAAAAATCTGATGATATTTCCAAAACAAAATTCTCTGTTGAGGTATTTGAGTTATGGGCCAAAATACTTCCCTTTCTTGGCCAAAAAGAAAGTAAATCAAACTAACTCATTCACAAGAGCAACGGTTGCATGTCTCGAGCCTCTTGCTGTCTGGGCTCGTCTCCCCCTTCTTGTCTTACAGACCAAGTTAGGGGTGTGCAAGATGGAGATACTGAACTTCTGGACACTGTAGGGTATGTGGCTGCAGGGGTGGAAAACACCCAGGCACCCAGACTGTGCTCGATGTCATTCAATGGCTTTTCTCTGATTTCTCTACCAAGCTGTTCCAGTTTTCAGGTATTAGATATTTTTCAAATAAGCAGTAAAATACAGTTTGAGAAAGACACTTTCTGCTCCCTCAAAGGGAAGAGAAATATGCATCTTAATGAAGGCCCATTTTCTATTAAAAAACTGTTTTGGTAAAACAAAGTCACCCAACCATACAACTCAGTCCACACAATTTCCATGTGTTTCCACCCACTCCTCCTTCCCGTCCCAATCTCCAAGCCATTCCCTTCCTGCCTGATACATGTTGACATGAGAATTAAATCACTAAGAAGTATGAATGCTTTAGCTTTAACAGAAAGCCAGGTTACTATTCCTAGCATGGAAAGTTAAATGAAATCATGCTGTGAGTGAATTCCTATTGATTTCTTCAGGATTGATCAGAAACATTTGTCAAACTTTTGTTTTCTTTCTGCCCTACATCTTCTTTAGACACATAGTTAAACATACTAAGGAACGTTTACATTTTAAAAACGTGTTCTAAGGTCTTTATATAAACATACATGTAATAAAAGTGACTGATGATTTATGCTAACTATATACATTTGGATACTTTATTTTCTAAGCCAAGGTTTTAAAGAATAGGTGCCTAAACTCAGACACCTAAGTCTATGTTTACAGTCTTTGGTTGCATGATTTTCAAACACGTTGGTACTCAGAAACTCTTTTTTCTCTGTAAACTTAAAGTGCTCAGAAGTTTCAGGTTTTTCATCCATTAGAATCAGAAATGGAAAAATTGAAGATTATAAACACAAAAAAAGATGTAAAAGCAAAAATAAGAAAACTATAAATCCACGGGTTTTTTTCCCCAATATAATTGAAGAAAATGATTCGCATCAGTGTAAGGCACATGAGTACAATCCAGCAGATTTATGCTTGCTAACTGAATTTGACCTAAACTCCTCATTCAAAGCATTTGTCTTTTCTCCTTTAGGTTCACAACGAGGCCTTCAGTTTCAAAAATGTGTGTGTGCTTCTGCACCTAATGTATATGCATATTCAGTGTGGCTGCATATGGAAATGGAGCATCCATGCCAACAATTTTACAGCTAACAGGCTTTTTGCATGTGTGAGTCTGAGGGTTGTATGCTATTGGGGTAATTGAGCATGTAAATCCAGCGGGCAGTCACACACACAATTATAATCTGTACAGCTGCATTAATACATTTCTTTTTTTTAAACCAGCTAGCAAAAGCAAGTAAGAAAAATGATACAGTTTTACACATCTGGACCTTGAAATAGCAATAATAGAAAATACCTGAAATCTGATTATGGATCTTGAAATTCTGCAGTTCAGCTTTCAAAACCTGCCCCTGAGTCCTCCTCATAAACACAGGTCACTCTTAGATTTAGGCACTCTAAGATTTGTGGGTTTAATTACAAATGAATTATTTTTTGATGTAGTAAACATAAATTGATGCTCTTCAAAAATCTAAAGGGAGAACATGCAAAAAACAAAGCAAAACAAAGCACCCAAACAACTAGGATGAAATAAACAATTATAGAACTATAAAAAGTTAGTGGAGCAGCTGTGTAAATAATATGAACAATGTTAAAGAATAAAAGGAAACTTCCAGAGCCACTTGGGATGAGGAGGGAGCCTAAAACCACTGATTGCTTTAACTGGGTCTTGCTCATTGGTGTGCCTGTTTTTACTGCCAACTCCAAGTCTGCATTTTCTTGAAAGACACCGGAAGAAGGGAAGGAAAATGTGGTTATCCTATAAAATAATCTACAACTATTTGGTAAGGGCACAGAAATAGAGAATGAAGCAATGGTTTAATATTAGGACTAGAAGCTGCATGAAGTCATTAGCGAACATTTACTTCATTCATCATTTCACAGCAAATGTTGAATGATGTTGAAGTCAATGAAAAACTTTCACAGTTTGGCTGCAGATTTCGCTGAATGACACTCCTTGTCCGTGGAAATGCTTTGAACCTCAAACACCGAGCTATGTTTGTGCACAAAGAGCTCCAGACTTGCAAGCTAGTGAGGTAAGAAAGGCATCTTCTAATGTCCTGGGTGTAGGGGATGGGTGGTTTTGGACCTAGTGGGTGAGTTCTCCACTCTTAATCTGAATTTTATAACAGTTTTCAAGGTCTTGAAGATAGAGTAGGATCAGCAGAGAATAAAAACTTAATCAATGCACATGATCCTGTTGTTGCTTAAATTACATATAGTAAACCAGTACTATAAATTACGCTGGTTTAGTTTAACTAGATATCTGCTGCTTGCATGTCTCAGGATGTCAATTAAATTTTTGAGACCTTAATTCTTTTATTAAGATGCCGGAAAGAAACTATTAGTTAAATCCTAATGATTATTGTTTGTCAGGTCCTTTGTAAATGAACTCAAGACTTCAAAAA
The DNA here is from genome assembly GCA_032466535.1 of Forpus xanthops. NCBI lineage: Eukaryota > Metazoa > Chordata > Aves > Psittaciformes > Psittacidae > Forpus > Forpus xanthops. Next base: position 128,020 of record JASSUY010056839.1, read on the forward strand.
GGAGCCAGGGATGTTCCCTCTGGAACGGACCCAGTGCAAAAGTTGAGGCCATGCTGCTTTGCAGACATCGGCATGCTTTGATCACCACAGAGAACAAAGCCACCTCTAGTGCTCAGGATTCTCCACATAGATTTACTCTGATATCTATGATATTACTGTGTACAAGAGGTGGGATTTTTTTGCGATGCTGATGCCATTCCACAATGTGACCTGGATCAAGACCACAAGTAACTAATTTCCCATTAGTGTAAGAGCAGTTCCTATATGCAGAAGGACCAAGCTGCATACAGACTGGATGTAAAAGGTGTAGAAAGTCTGGGGAATTCAGTAATGGTTCCCTTGGCTATCACATCCCTTACCATCTTCCTGCCTTTCCAGCAAGAACTTTGCAGTAGGAAACACACCTCCCTGCACCTGCCCAAATCTTGCAGTGGTAGCCAGGGATGCAATTAAACAAGAAGGCTGAGCTGACGCTGCTCCTCAGCTCATAGCAGCATCTCCTCAGCTCATAGCAGCATCTACTCAGCGCAGTACAACAGCTCTGCCATGTACCCAAGATCACATATTGCCACTCCCTAACCAACACAAACTGAGATGCACCTTGCTGTTACCTTGGCAAAATAACATAACCTACACAAATGTATGCAAAAATTGTTTTGCTGTCCTGACACAGCTGTGATTATTGCTGGTACGTGCTAAGCACCATGAGCCGCTGTTGGCCTAAAAGTTGCGCAAGACCAGAGTTGCTAGCCCATGGGTCTGACTTACTTAAACTGGCAAGGAGCCAATGCTCTGCTGTAGATCTGCTGGAAGGCGGAGAAGAAACCTGGTGAAGAACAGTTTGAAAAGACTCCCCTTGTGCCAGTATGCTAAGTAGAAAGTCACTGCTGAATACACATGGGCCAGATCCAAACTCTGTTTAACACTGGGGGAATTTTTGTGCTATGATGGCCTTTATGGCAGCCCATGGGCTTTGACCTTCCATATCCTGTGCAGCTGTACAGTCATCTCTGTGAAAGCTCATGTATTATAAGCATTAAATTACCTGTAAGCTCTCAAGAACAAATTTGTGTCAGTGACATGAACAAATCAAGGTACCTGACAAAAAAGACAGGATCTGATACCTCTGCAAGGTAAGTAAGTCTATTTATTATGGACACAGTTACTTTGGAGAATTTTGTAAATAGCAAGAAAAGGGAAATAACACCACTTGGGGAAAATCTTCAGGCCAATGAATCCAGGGGAGTTTAACCATTGATGTCAGTGGGACAAATACTGACATTATATAAAGCGCATGGTTGTTATGAAATACAAAGCCTTTTAGAAAAGAGGCCAAGCTCACTAATTGTTTTCCACCAGATTCATAATTCCCAGCGCAAGATCCCATCCACTAACACAGCTGTTGTCTTCAACCTGGTATCTTCTTTCTGCTATTCATATTTTTGCATAAAGGCGGCTGCAAAATTACTGTGCCATCTCCTTCAGCAGTCAGAAGGGCTCATACTGGGCGAAGACAATGTTTGGAAATCAGTGCCTAGGAACTGAATGCTCCCTGTCTGAATTCTTTCTCGGCTATGAAACCTGTGAAGCCTGCCTGGTGCCTACTCCGTTCCCTGAACAAGGGCCATAGGGAGAGGAAACCCAATGTAAACTGTGTTCCTACAGGACTGGACTTTTAGAGGGTTTCTGAGGAAAAGCCATCCGCCACAAAGTAAAGCAGGCTTGTGGGCCCTGGCATTCACTACCCGCACTGGCACTGCCACAATGCATGTATGCAAGGATGGTCATGCTCTCTTTGACTTTGAGGTTATGCTGTTGACTCAGTGCCTGGGCCACCCTAGGTGAGCTTGCAAAGCATTTGCTGACAGTTATACTCCCATCTCCCACATCCTAGGTACACTAGGATGTGGGAAAACTCTACTGCTACTTTTGTGCAACTGATTGACTGCAAGCCATATCCTTCCCCAACTTTTATCACAATTTTTTCTGGTTAGTAGATGCTTTATTGCTGTTATTATGAAGTGCAGTTGCTGTATGATGTCAGATAATAGTCATGTTGAGGTTGGGGTTTTTTTCAGTCTCTTTTGCCAAGTCTGAGTTACTTGCTTCCTGACTGAGTTGATTTGCTACCTTAATTTTTAGAATATATATTTTTAGTAGCTGCATGATTTTATGTGTGTGTGCATGAAAACAAGCAAGAATCAATTCTAACTGAAAACTGTCTATCTATCTATCCATCTAAATATGTGTATAGAATAAGTAGATGTCTATTCAATAGGGCAATAGTGGTCTCCTTAGAAAAAAATTACAACCAGAGTGCTAACTACCTGGAGTTCTAAATCACTGTCCTGCATCTAGATGAGTTACAGCAAGATAAAACTCCATGTAGCTTTTACCTGATCGTAGCATTTCTATGGTTGCAAGATCTGGCAAGAGAGCCAAACACCACATTTTCCCAAAGGTATGTAAAGCATGCAGAGCTGACAAAGAGATTAACAAGTTTTCTGTGGAAGGAGCATACATCTGCTAGGGTGAGGAGAGCCTTCACTGATGTGCCACTTGCAAATGCATTTGAACTCTGTAATAGGTGTGGTGCATTTCTCAACAGCTGCTATTTTTCATTGTACTCCTTTGCTGAATTCAGATAAAAGCACTTAATTGTCAACAAGTCTAATATCTGATCTTGTCCCACTTGAAAGGGTCAAATGAAATTTCCCACCAGAGAACAAAAAACCTGAAGCTCCCTAGTGAGTACAGATGGCAACATGCCAAGAGAGAGGGGAGAAGAGGTAGTGTCTCCAGTGCTTCAGCACAGCAATAATGTCAAGAAGCATGAAAAGCACTCTCCAGGCTCACACACAGCCACACGACAAGAGGCGGGATAGCATGGCAACCAGACGTGAGCTATGATATCACCTCCCTTCTGAGCTGCTAGGGCAGATCCTCATCCTCTGAGACTCCAAGAGACCAGATGCAGCTATCTGGGGTTCTGCCTCATGGTGGGGAAGGTCAAGAGCTGCGGGTGCTCAGGCTGCAATGGGATCCCACTGCAGAGCAGGAACACCCTCTCGCTGACTTCACAGTCATAGGCAGTATTTCCAATGTACCTGGCTCTGCAGCAAGCAAAGGCTCAGGAAGCTGGAGAGGACTGGAAGATGGAAACTTTCTTCTCTTAACTCTCTCTCCAGTCAGGCATTGCTCAGGATGTTGGTTGGAGGCTCTATGCCATACTGAGAGAAGGACTTAAAAAACGGCACAATGACAGCATCAAACCATCATAAAAATATATGTGCACCTTCAGCAGAGTTGCAATGTCTGTTATTGTGTTAAAGACATTCCAGCCATTACACCTATGCAGTCTATAGATTTCTAGCAGCTGAAGGGGAAGCAGGTGTATATTTAGCCCATTCAGATGTGCACTTAAGTACAGGTAAATACTTTGCTAGGTCAAAGCTCCTGTGTGCTAACAAACCACACACGCCAAAGTGCCCATTTCCCAGGTGCCTGTGCTTTGTACATTGTCTTAAGCCTCTGCAGCATCAGTGCAAGTTGTTTGTCTTGTACTAACCATTTCTCCTTTCTAGTGTCTCTGCAGAGGCAGCTCCTCCTCTGCTGCAGAAAACAAGCTATCCTGGTACTGGCAGGTTGTAGCCCAGCTCATCAGTGACAATGACCTTGTGCAGCGTTTCCTGATATCTTCCTAGATGCCAAGTCTGGAACAAAAGTCACAGAGTAGTTAGAGACCACTTGTGATTAGAAATGGCATCATTTTAATCTTCCAAGTTAAAGCTATTGGGTACTACAAGCTCTTCTTTGCATTATTTGTGCAGGCTGTGGAATAATAACACCTAGAGAACTGCCACACCGTAAATTCAGAGAAAACCTGTTGTCTGTTGAGGGCAGGGGATGGGAAGTTAAGGTACAAAGAAGGAAGCACTTTAATGAGTGAACATGGAACAGCCCATCACTAACACCTTCTTCCCATATCAGCAATTGAACACAGTTGTGAGAATAAAAGAATCCTTGGGTGCAAATGACTTAGGGCAGCATAAATATGTATTATGAATTTTAGTCTCAGACATAATTAAATGCCATTTGTGAGATCTATGCTTGTTTTTCATCTCATTTGAGTTTTACAGAACGAATTAACTAACAAATATGCCTCCGATTCTACCATAACAAATCATTTCTCAGAATGGTTGCCTCCAAGCAGCAGCGAGTGACTGGGGGGAGTGACCTTCTGCTGTGAAGTTGTCACATTCCAGCAGAACCCTGAGTGGCAATGACAGCCTCAGTAATGGGGAGCCCGGAGTGGCCTGGTAGTCTTGTTGATAACTTGCTAATTTATTTAGTGCAGTGATGCAGAGGCAAAGATCTGAAGTAAAGGGTTGGGTGAGCTGAGCCTCGGGGTTGAAATACGTGAATATTCTGATTTGGAGACAAAAAAATAGATTCTTGTTCATTGTCACTAAATGAGGTTGGGGATGGGTGCCACCGGCAAGCAAATAGGCGAATGTTTGTACCAATGCAGCTTTCATTTAAGAAAATACACAGCACATGCATGGTCAGCATATACATAGTCTGGGTAACAGAGCAGTAAGAACTTCTCTCCTGGTCATGTGGATGCACATTTAGAGCACGCCAAGTGACTGTCATTCTGAGCTGGGAGAGTCATAGGATGAGAAACAAATGGTTTATTTGCCTTTGACAGGCAAAAGGGAGAAAGAGTTGAAGACCACGGGTGAAGAAATCCTTTAATTACAGTCTAGCTACTTTGAAAAGCTGCCTCTGTTCCATGACATTAAAAAAAAGGTCCTTATACTTAGGAAATTATTATAACAAGTGGATGGATTTGTTAGCCATGACTTAGCTATTGCTTCTGAAGTGTTAAGTGGTCAGAAATTTGTGGGTGATGCACACTTTAACAGATCTGATGTCTTCTCCAAGTGACAAACTCCTTCCAGACACCAGACCCATTGGTAAAATGACACAGAATTGATACCCAAAAATCAAAGTATTAACTTTCCCTTTGGATAGTCTCATATGTTGTTGCTAGCAGAAAGCCTTCTGCAGCTGTATACTGCATTCTGCATAGTTAATAAATTTATGGAAGTTGTTCACCATATCAGATTAATGAAAATATGCCACAAATACTCCAAAGAGAGCTGGGAAACAACACTGGCAAACTGGTAAGGCAAACAAAGAAACCTGGTAAGCGTCGTCCTCTCTCTATAGCTCTGCAGACTTTATCCTTAAAATATCTTAAAGAAGGTGTGGTAGAAAGTATTTAACAAATAAAATGTTGTCATTTGAAAAACGAAACCAGATGGTGGTGTTAATGTATCCAGTGACTTAAACATAATGCCATGTGTCTGCAGGAAAACAATAACCCCCACACAACACAATCCTGCAAACCTTAAGTCATATACACTGTGGAGTTCTCTTATGAATGAGAGGAAAGAAACAGCACCCTGAGGCCAGTTATCAATAGGAGTACTGGTGGCAAGTGTTGGATCTCAACCATGAGTACAGCCATTCTCATGGCAGGCTGAGGAGGAAAAGCCAGTTTTCCTCTTGCCCAGTGTGGGAAGTGGTGCTCTGGGCTGTCTGCGTCACCTTGAGCTGCAGTCACATTTGTCCACGCGTGCTGCCTCAGAGGTTCAGGAAGCCTGTTCAGTCACACATCATTTTGCACTTTGCAGGCCCCACACTTATTGCTGCAGCTGAGCTACGTCCTACTGCTTCTGGAAGATTTGGAGCGCACACAGGACACCTTTGGTCTTGACCTTGGTGCATGAATGTGTATCAGGAATTTCCCATGAGCATTTATTATCCCTGGTACCATAGTCAACAGTTGGCTGGGTAACTGAGCAAATTTACTTGAACTCTTTATTTCCCAGGTCTTATTTTTCTAAGGCAGGCAATAAATCAATGACAGGAAAAGTACTCACCAGGCAGAAATTGGGTAGCTCCATGACTTAATCAGCACTGATTAATGCCGGTCGGGAATCTATCTCTGCATTTCTTTGGAATACATTTTGGAAAGTCTAGTAGTTCATAGCGGATTTTTGCATGAAAAATTAAATTACTTTATTATTTCTGTCTCTTCTTAACTAGTAAGCTCCTTGAGGCTCACATCATCTTTCCATGTAGGTATGTACGGGTGCTACATGGACCAATGCTCCCTTGGGAGATGAAGCCAGATAAGCACTTGTCTGGGTGACAGGCAGAGGAAAGACATAGCAGCTGCAGCTGGATAAGACTCTTCCTCTCTGGCTGAAACAAACTGAAAACGCCAAAGATACGTCAGAGAGAAGCAACCAGAGGTAGGGCTGGGGTGTGGAGCTGCGTCAGAAACAGCCCTTCTTCTGCAGGGGTGGAAGAGGAGCCATGACTTCTGAGGAAGGTCAAGGCCAGCCAACAATCAACCCCGGCAAGAAACCCCTAGACGGGTAAACAATCCAGACATCTGGTGAAATCCCAGCATCGCTGCAATCAGTGAGGTTTTGGCACCAACTTTGACACTGCCAGGATTTCCCTTGTAATTAACAGAGTGCAGCCCGTCTGGGGAGGATGTTCTCTCCGGAAAGCTGCTGGAACTGGGCTCTGAATTGAGCTTAATCTCTGTGAAGCAAAGAATAAACTTAGTCACCGCCCCTCGAGTACGAGCAAAATGCTAACTTGAACTCAACAAATATTAAATGTTACCAATAACTCTAACTGATGTCTGATTTGGTTACTGTCAAGATGTTTTTAAGGTGTTCACAGTGGATACTGAGCAGCCTTCCAGCACATCACTGAAACAGACTGGGGGTATCCATGAGAAGGGAATAAGAGCTTGATGTATGGCAAGGGAGAGTAAACCTCCAAGTATGCAGAAGTGTTTGCATACCCTTCTTCAGCCTCAGCAAGATAGGCAGGCACATATGAGCCAGGTGAATTAAAACTGTGTATAATATAAGGCTCACACTGGTGGACCATCAACAGTAATAGACATTTCATTTTCTACATGATTCAGCCAGACACACAAGCAAAATTCCTCTACAATAGGTTTTTTCTTTAAAAAGAAAGAAAAAAATTAATCCATGTTGTTAAAGACCTCAGCTACCTGTATTTGAAGATCGTTGTCTGAAAAGATGAAAAACATACATTTTCATTTCATTTCAGATTAGCATGGTAAACAGCTAGATCTGTTCTTTCAAGTGGAGCATTCAGCTCCATTTGTTAGCTTTGTTGCTGATATTTCACCTCTTTTATTTACTTAACATAGTTTGACAAGAAATTCACAGTGAGATAATATATCTACACGAAAGAGTGGCTTGGAGAACAAGTCCAGAGGTTTCCATTGGACAGAATCAATTATTTATGTCTTTGCAGTTTTGGTCTGCCTCCATTCCACAGAAAGCCCTTGGAAGAGCAACCCAACCGGCTGAGCACTTTTGGTAGAAAAATACATTCTATTTTTAGAAGAAATAAATTTGTAACATCAGTGTAAATCAGGATTGCACCTGCTTGTGGAAAACAAAAAAAAACAAATCAGGGTGATGGAAACTATTATACACCTTCTCCCCAGCCAGGCAGGATGGCTCCTGCTGCAAGAAGCTCCCAGTACGAGGTGAATTAGCAAAAGTTCTTGTTGCCTTCTGCCACACAAAATTAGACAAACGTCTATACATCCTATACACAGAAGTCAGATTTATTTCTCCTGAACAACACAGTAGAAATAATCCTTACACAGCAGCAAGCTGGTGCAAGGAGTTTCTGAAGCTGAACTAAGGCAAGTCATGAAGGACACCTACATTCTTCAATAGATATCAGAAAGAAAAATTGCTTACCCGGTCTGGGTGGCTCAAATACATAAAACAGAGCAGTTTCACATACAGCCCATTGCAGCTCTAATGAGCACTCATATCCTGAAGAGACCCAAGTCCCTGGAGTTTGCTATGTTTCAGCAGCATATGATGGGACCATGTCTGACATTAATCTAAAAGCCAGCATACGTGCTGTAACTAAAGGCTGTCAGGCTGCAGGTACAGCCGTGCAGCTCTGGCTCCTGCATCAGTGTTGCAGTAAGTGATGATGGGACATTTTACGATTCAAGAGCGCTTTGTCAGTCAGAGGCCAATGAGAAAGGATGAAGGATATTAAAAAACTTATAAATAAATAAATAAATATGATGGAGAAATGAGAGGGGATGAATGGGCAGTGCATATGAGCAGTAAATAGTGAAACTAAAGAATAATAAAGACTTACCCAAAGAAAAAGCCTGGCCTTCATGATGTTCCTGCAGGAGGCCAGGTGAAATCTTGCCCTCACTTTGATGATGGAGGATCGGGTCCTTGGGATATGGGGAAAGTTTGGACATAACGAAAAGAATGTACTGCAAAGTGAACGAAAAATAAGTGAGCAGTGCTGTACAAAAATAACGATTCAGTATCTAGCAGGCAATATTGTCATCTCTGCACACATCCAAAGACTTTAGTGACCCACTACTCCGAGGATCTGCTCCATTAATAATAAGAAAGAGCAATTTAAACTATGGCTTTTTCATTGTGTTTAATACAGGTTTGGGGAATACGTTATCAAAGGCTCCAATTCTGGCCAAAGTCCACAGGCATCATCACCTGTGGTCAGGCCCTGGATAGAAAGATCAGAGCTGTCTTTGCGTAGCCCTACCACCAAAAACAGATCAATCAGAAGTAACTCAAAAGGAAATAGTCTACAGGGAACAGATGAAGATGCATTTAGAGGAAATAATCCCCATTCAGGATGCCATTATTAACAGAGAGAGATAACTATCAGAGCTAAGATATGTCAGGGCAACCTCGTTGACATGGGACTGGAGAACTGCTATAAAAGCAGAGAAACTAGGTCAGTGCTTTTTGAAGAGAGGAAAGCTCAGGCTGGACATCATTATTTTATACATGATTCTAAGGGGAATAGCTAGGAGAGATGTCAGAAAACTAGTGTCAAATACAAGAACAAATGGGCAGGCTCTAAGAATGGGAAAGGAAGAGAAAAGAAAGGAGGCTGAGCTCACAGGATATAAGCATTTCTGTACATACTAAGTAGTTGATGCAAGGACTGGGTCACAGAAAGGGCTAATAAGAGCAACCAGTAAGGGTTTGGGAAAGGAAAAGCTTTGTGGGGTAAAGTCACCTGAGAGCAGACAAATCTGTCTCTTGATCTTTGTACATCCCTAGAATTGCCAAGTTTCAATCTCAAAATTCACGTAAAGTATATCTCTGTGCAAGTGCAATAGACTGAAGTGACAATTCAGTTTAGAACTTGAAGATAAAACTCAGAAGAACATTTTCTTTCTAATTCTACTAATATAAATGAAATTACAAGGTCTAATTCAAATGTTAACTTATAAGGGTTGGTGGAGGTAGCAGCCTGCAGAAACAGAGAAGATGCTGGAATCCCTGATCCTTACATTTGATCAATAGTTCATAGACTTTATTTATGAGTTGGAGCATATGGTTTGAAAATGAGCCTAATGATTAGGTTGCATGTGTACAGACACACACTTCTCTAAGCACTAGAATATTTGCATGTTCGGTTGTCTCTGAAGAAGAAAGAAAAGCCTCTCTGCAGTGTAACAGATTAGAAGACTCTTTGCTTCAAAAAAAAAAAAAAAAGCAGAATGTTAATTACCATACAAGTGCAAGCACAACTTCCATAACATATTGCTTTAAATATAAATGAAACCAAAATTCTTTTTCCTGAGTATCTAAGATGTACACCAGTCACTAAGAAGAGAAAAAGAAGATTGAGGTAATAGCCCAGGGTGAGGGAATTTGAAGAGAGGAGAATCAGTGGCCTGTGTGGTCTAGGGCTCTTTCAGTGCATTTTCTTATATCCTCTGAATATAAAGGCAAGCATTCATCTGGCAGAAATAAGCATGACATTATTGAAGTTGATAGAACTAAGCTATGGATCTGGTCCCAGATATATATACTAATACATATAAAAAAGAAAACAGGAAACAAGGTAGCATAACCATTATAGACTCAGTAGACCCAACAGACCCACTGAATATGACTCAAATTCTGAGAACCTGTAAAAAGCCAAATGCCAGACCTGTTCCTTGGAAATATTCCTTGTTTAGAATAATATATTTTTCGCTTGTATAACCTCAGTCTGAGTAATGCCACAAACCTTCCTTCCTTCTAGCCCAATAATTAAAAAGGAAACATTCGGAAGTGAAAGTGTGAGAAGGAAAGAGTTCAAGCGTGCAATAGCTCTGTTCGCTTCCATTCTGCTCAGTGGTAGAAAAACATACCCACACTTTCCAGAGCATAAAGATCCATGGCACTGAGATGCTCAGAAATTTGGAGTTCAACAGAGGATTCCATACACATGTATTGAAAGCTTTCACGTTACCCTCAGATCAATTTTAAGTCGCCAGGACATGATACTGAGATGAACTGGCCCATCTCAACCATTAGAGTCAATGAGAGATTGTTGTTGACAGGGAACCCACCTCACAAGTGTGTCAAGGTCCCTCTGGATGGCATTCCTTCCCTCCAACGTATCAACTGAACCACAGAGCTTGGTGACATTGGCAAACTTGTTGAGGGTGTACTCAATCCCACTGTCCATGTCCTTGACAAAGACGTTAAACAAGACTGGTCCCAACACTGATCCCTGAGGGACACCACTCATTACTGGTCTCCACCTGGACATTGAGCCATTGAGCACAGCTCTTTGCTTGCAGCCGTCCAGCCAGTTCTTTATCCACTGAGTGGTCCACCTATCAAATTGACATCTCCCCAGTTTAGAGATAAGGGTGTTATATGAGACAGTGTTGGACACTTTGCACAAGTCCAGGTAGATGACATCAATTGCTCTATCCCTGTATATCAGATCCATAGCTCCATCATAGAAGGCCACGAAATTTGTCAGATAGGATTTCCCCCTAGTGAAGCCATGCTGGCTGTCACCAAGAACCTTGTGGTTTTTCATGTGCCTTAGCATGCCTTTCAGGAGAATCTGTCCAAGATTTTGCCAGGCACAGGGGTGAGAATGACTAGTCTGTAATTCCCTGAGTCATCCATTTTCCCCTTCTTGAAAATGGGGGTTATATTTCCCTTTCTCCAGTTGTCGGGAACTTTCCCTCGCTGCTGTGATTTTTCAAATATGATGGACAGTGGCTTAGCAACTTCATTTGCCAGCTGCTTCAGGACCCTCGGATGGATTTCATCAGGTCCCATGGACTAGTGTATGTTCAGGTTCTTAAGATGATCTTGAAACAGATCATCTTCTATAGTGGACCCAAGGTCTTCATTCTTATTGTCCCTGTGTCTACCTTCCAAGACTTGGGTGGTGGGGTCAGACTATTTGCCAGTGAAGATCGAGGCAAAGAAGTCATTGAGAACCTCAGCCTTCTCCGAATCCAGTGTAGCCAGTTCTCCTGATAGCTTCTGAAGATGGCCCATGTTGTCCCTAGTCTGTTTTTTATTTGCAATGTACCTATAGAATCCCTCCCTGTTATCTTTCACATCCCGAGCCAAGTTTAACTCTTAATGGGCCTTAGCTTTCCTAACTTGGTCCACAGTTTCCTGGACAACATGCCTGTATTCTTCCCAGGCCACCTGTCCTTGCTTCAACCTTTATAAGCCTCTTTTTTCCGTCAAAGTTTCCTCTGCAGCTGCTTATCCATCCAAGGAGGTCTCCTGGCTCTCCTGCTGCACTTCCTTCTAGTTGGAATGTACTGCTCCAGCTTGCAGCAGGTGATCCTTGAATATCAACCAACAGTATTGGGCCCCCCTGCCCTCTATTGGCTATATCCCATGGAATCTTACTGAGCAGGTTCCTGAAGAGGCCAAAATCTGCTCTCTTGAAGTCCAGGGCAGTGAGCTTACTGCACGCTCTTCTCACTGTCCTGAGGATCTCGAATTCAACCATCCCATGATCGCTGCAATCAAGGCTGCCCTGGAGCATCACATTTCCAACCAGCGCTTCCCTGTTGGTGAGCACAAGGTCAAGCATGGCACCTCTCCTCATCGGCTCCTCTATTACTTGCAGAAGGAAATTGTCTTCCACGCAACTGAGGAACCTCCTGGGTTACTTGTGCTGGGCTGTAACATCCCTTCAACAGATATCAGGGTGGTTGAAGTCCCCTATGAGAATGAGGACCTACGAGCATAAGGTTATTCTTATCCATCTATAGAGTGCTTCATCCACAGAGTCCTCTTGATCAGGCAGTCTGTAACAAATCCCCACAGTAATGTCTCCCATCGCTGTTCTCCCTTTAACCCTGACCCACAAACTCTCCATTGACTGCTCACCCACCCCCAGACAGAGTTCCATGCTATCCAGCCTATCCCTAACATAAATAGCAACTCCCTCTCCCCTCCTACCTGGCCTGTCTTTTCTAAAGAGCCTGTAACCTTCCATCCAAACACTCCAGTCATAGGAGCCATCCCACCATATTTCTGTGCTGCCTATTATATCACAACCCTGTAGACATGCACACCTTTCTAATTCCTCTTGTTTTTCCCCATGCTATGGGCATTTGTATAGAGGCATCTGAGCTGAGCTCCAAATGAAGCCAGCTCATTGACTGGAGCAGCTGGAATATCTCTACATTGCTCCGAGGATTTATTATAGGTACTGGTAAGTGACTGGGTGTGTTGGGATGGAATGAGGCCCCTCTCCCCCAACACATCTAGTTGAAAGCATCCTTGACCAGTCTGGCAAGTCTCCTACCAAAACTACTCTTCCCCTTCTTTGTCAAACCAGCTCCATCAGCCCTCAGTAGACCTGGCCTACTAAATTGTTCAAGATATCCAAACCCCTGGCTACCACCACTCTTCTAACCATTTATTAACCTGGCCAATCCTCCTAGCCTTTTTAAGGTCCTGCCCTGTATCCTGGAGAATTGATGAAAAGACAATCTGAGCTCCAGAGCCCCTAACCACCTCTCCCAGGGCTGTGTAGTCCTTCTTTATGTTCGCCAGAGGAGAGTCAGGAATCACTGTACAGGAGATGCAAACTCACATACATACACCAGCAATCTGAAGCCATCAGTTAATACGCTGCCTATTAAAATCTGTTCAAAAGCAGCACCTGTCATAGTATGTACAGGAAAAGTGTTTGCTAGGTCAATCTTACACGAGAAGAGTGAGGTGCAGTAGGAGGGAATCTAACCCTAGTTAGCTGGGAGTGGGTGTGTAGCTTAAGCAGTGTTATCTGTGCACTTTTTCTTCCCCTCAGCACCAAAACCCAGAGGATATTGCACTATTTGGACTTTAGTTTCAGCACAGTGTGATTATTTCTCACAATCGTCTTGGTAACATTTGAATGTCTGGCATGCTTCAATATTTGTCTTATAGCAGTACTCTGCCAGGAAGGGGGATGCAATGCTCGTGTTTTACCGATTGCTTACAGTAGAGATGAGATTGGAAATGGGTTTCCTATAGCTAGAGTTTTCCTACAGCTTTGGGCTCTCACCATCCCATTGCACCCTCATAGATCAGTGCTTGCAGGAGAACAAGCAGCAGCATCCTGGCAGCATAGCAGTCACGAGCCCAGTACTGCTGTGCTAACACTGCTGATGTTTTGGTAGCATATGTAACAGTGGCATCACGAATACCTTAAGGTAGAAAATACGACAGCCAATGAATTTTCACCTCTCACTGGGTGTTTAAAACAACATGCCATTACTATAGCAGCTGGCCACTCTGTGGGAAAATCTTCTATATCTTATTCATATACAGGCTATCACAAAAGATTATTTTTGTTACTGTGTGTCCTTAAGCAATAGGAAAGCAGCAGATTTGTATTTCAGGCAGTCCCAAGTGTCATTGTTATTGTCCATGCCATTGTTGTCTATCTTAACCTGAACTTTGAAAGCTCACTGCATACCAGACAGTTTCAGAGCAAGCCCATGTTCTTAAGGAGTAAATGAAGTTACTGCTACTTCAGTTTATTCTAAGTGTTAAACTCAGCATGGTATCTAACCTGGAATAGTCATCTTGAGAATATTGCAGTGGAAAGTAGAGCATAGGATTTAACATTGGAAATTAGAAGTTGATCCTACTTCTTATACAAAATTGAGATTGACAAAATTGAGGTTTATCTACATAAACCTTTAAACAAAGATGTGGCTCTGAATCAAAATTAGGGAACTGAAGAAATGAAGTTGAGGACTTTGTTCTCTTAAAGGAAACTTGTCCAGCAAGACTGTTAGCAGAAAGAGCTGCCGCAGCAGAGATCCAAGCACATATGTTAATGGAGTTAGTTCTTTTTCTGGAGGTTAATTTTGAATAAATCAGGACTGTTTAAAAATTACAATTATTGATTACTTAAATTTATACTCGGAGCTCAGTTCTCTTAGTCCTGAAGAGTCTGTACACCAAATTGGTCTGAATGACCAACTGGAAGAAGAAAACCCTCCATCATTTGTTAATTAACTGCAGTTCAAATTGGATCTAAAGCCAGCAATGGTTTTGAAGGTCTGTTACACAGAAGTACAAATAAATGGGTTTTTTGCAATTCTCTCTCTGCACTCAGATTCCATAAAGCAGCCTGCCCTGTGTCTGACTATAAAGAATAATATACCCATTTCCAAAATGCAATCCTCAAAGGGCAGAATAAGATAGTTTGAAAGTAGCTTATGGGTCCAGAAGTCCAACAGCAAAATGCTCAAAGCTGACTTGCACGGCTATACAAGCAATCTCCAGACTTGTATGATAGTTAACAGAACCAGGCTTAAGACTGAAACACTCAGCACATAAACCAGGGGGATCCAACAGATACTGCTGCGGCTATATGCCTGATGCACATCACACCAGCTTACTGTGTGCCAGATCTAATGTGGGAGCAGTCAGGATGAGGACCTTTGTTTATGGAAGGGAACCAGCAGGAAGCGGTAAAAGAGGTGACATCCAAGGCAATGCGGTACAAAACACAGGGGGCTGGAGGCAAGTGAAATAAGAAATGAAGGGACACCATTTTGGCATGAAGTGATACGCTGTCACAGGCTGCTCCCAAGCTGATCCTGCACTTAAAAATAGATTGACATTTATCCAGGAGGCGAGTTTGTTATTCTGTAACTACAGCACTTTCTATTATGTTTGATAAGGGAAAGAAGATTGGATCTTGGTCAGAAGTATAAAAATTCATCTCCTAGCAGGGGATAATAGCAGAAGAACAGGGGCAGAAGACAACTGCAGATTTAAAAGAGTTCAGTGCAGTCCCTGGCAAGGAAGACACATTCTGTGCTGAGTTGCTGTCCCATGCTTGCAGCCAGAACAGCCCTGTGGCACTCAAGGCAGGGGGTGACCCATAGGCAGCAGCACTGCCTGGCTCCTCTCCCTCTTGGGTCTATCTAGGTGATTTTGCCTGCAAGTCAACTTAATATCACACAGAAAGCCATTAGAGCAAGACAGACAGGGCCAATGCACCAGTAAGCCTCCAATCCAGTGGAAGCATTGGGATGGAATTCGGATCAGGACTGTAGCATGATTAGAACTGTAGCATGCTGTGCACTGTGCAAAGGAGGTGTTAGCTGTCAGGGTGTGTGCACGTGCACACACACATGTATATGCAACACATCCCTAGATGGATGTGAAGAATATATGTACTGTCGGGATCTTGCAATTGCACATTAGGTAGTGCAAACCCCTTAACTTCCTGCACAAAAATCCAGAGCTCTTTTGTTTCATTGTGTAACTGTTGATCTAAAATGGGAGTTCTTGTTTTCTAATTCACAAAGCTTAAAAGATCGCTCATTTTATATTAAAATGATAGCCTTTGCAAGAGACCTTCAATCTAATTAAAGCCAGGAGATTAGCATCCCTTAGAATATTTGCAAAGCCTGCAATGCGAAATTAATGAAATGTGTACACTTTTATAAAGCTTTAATTTTTAATGAAATAATTCAGGACATGGACCTCCTCCTCTGTCTTTGTCCAAAAACAAGAACTGTTTACAAACAATGCAAAGTTTGGGGGTGATGAAAACAGAGGACAAGATAATCGAAAGGCTTCTTCATAACTGCTACAAGCCTCTCTTATGTCTTCTATTAAGCCTAGGAATTTAAGTATTCCTGATTAATAATAGTGAATGAGAACAGGATTTTAGAGTGTCAGCCATTTCTTAAAGTTATGGCTATGTGTGTATGTGTGCGTTTATATATATATAGCATTTCAAATATATAATATATAATGCATACTTTATTTATATATATAAATGTACATATATGTACCTATCAAATAAAATATACAGTTATACATAAAACACAGACTGCTAAGGAACCTTAAATAAAGCAAACAAGGCAAAGAAGAAACCAGTGTGGGTAGCAAGGGAACATCTTGTCTTTGGAGAAATGGGCTGAGCTCGGAGGTGAAGGGAGCAGCCAGGGCTGTATCAGTCTAGTTCAGAGGGGATGACCAAAGGAAATCCTAAGCAATTCCAACCACCTTTTAGGCTAGGCTCCTCTAATGATGGCCCCATTCCTCTGTTATTGCTTGAGAAGGAAGAAAAGAGGAAAAAAGCTGAAACCCAGAGAGCAGCAAGCGCTGTTCAAAGACACATCTGCTCTCCCCAATTTCATGGGGGAGTGTGTCCCTGAGGACCATGCACGCCCTTTCCTGGGCTGCTTTAGAAACAGCTACACCATTAGAGCTATTTACTGTGTCTGCTTCTTTCACCCTTTGCATTAGTGCCTCTGAATTTTGCCACCGGAAAGAGCTGGGTATTGCATTCAAAACAGTAATTTTTTATAGCACCAGCCCTACTTTACATTGTGCTCACTGGATATTTCTGAAACCTAAATGTTAGAATAACCTAATCTTGCTCTACATTTTAAAGCTGAAAGATAAACCTGTTGTTTAATGAAATCCACAACACTACAGAAATAGTAACCATTGTGTTTCTTCATTTCAAAGAATGGCTGAAATCTAACATCTGGTGTAACTGTACAAACCTGACCTTAGGTCACAGTAAGTATTGTATTGTTGATGATGGATACGCTTTTTTCATTACCATGCTGTCTCCATTCTTTCAGCATCCATGCTGTGAATCCCCAGTTATAGCCAGGACTATTGATAAATACTGATTTTTTTAAACACAATTCTCTTTTTTTACACTTTTTAGCAAGCGTTGTAAGATATTTTTTTTTAAATGGCTCTTCTAGCTTGTTGTCAACAATATGCTATTATATGAGCAAACTCTTCTGCATGATAGCTCTGACATACAAGGATCAAGAATATGCGTATGAAGATGCAGCTATGATCCTAAAAGAGCCGTGTCACAAAAAGGGCGATCCTCTGTGTCTAATGCCTTCCCCTGTACTTTCCTCTTTGGATGCTCATTTTCTTAAAGCCCTTAAAGACTGGGGTTTAAGGTTTAAATTGTGAAGCAGATGTGGACACCTGCAAATATGTGTTTGTACATTGTGGTTTGAAGGTTTGAGTCCCTGTGCAGGAAATGAGGCTCTGCACTGTCCTGCATGATTGATGTCCATTATTTCTAGAGGCCTGGGGTAACGAACTAGATCAGTGACTGTGAAGCAGCCCACAGTACTGGAATCAGGTCTCTTAGAAAGCCTAGTGACTGCTAGGAGCTACCAGTCAAGAAATGAAGATACTGCGCTGGTAGCTGGATGTTCCGGTTGAATCTTAACTACATAAAAGCTACCAGAAGCTCTGCCACTGAACTAAGGGAAGGAAGGCAGATTTTAATGATGGTTTCTATTTGTTTGCTTTGTTAACCATATCTCCAGCACCTTTCCCTCCTTGCACCTCCCTTCCTTTTCTTTGCACCTTAACAAGACTTCCAGCATCCTAGCTTTAACTTTTCACCAAAAGCTATGAAAATTCATTTTTTTTTCTTATTCCTTTGGGTGTCACAAGCCCAGGTTTATTTATACTTGACTCTAGGACAGAGATGCTGACTGGGATTGCTGGACACACCAACAGCAAAGGGGAAATGTTTTCTTTCCTAATCCATACTTAAGATTGTAATGGACATACCGTGTTCATCCTAGGCGCTAAGGTTGCTTCATCATGAAGGACAGGTAAAGCAGAATATCCTTGGCTCACCTTGCTGCCTACAGAGATGTGCAGAATGAAGTTCTGAGTCCCAGAAATTCCTACATTTTCGCTAACCCAACACTAACTAGCACAGAAAATGTCTGAAGGCATGACATTTACACTTTTAAGAAACATCTATTCATTTCAGCTCTGCCAAAGCTAAATGCATTTATGGATTTGTTCATAATTATTTTTAGAGTAGAATTCCGTTTGTTTGACAATATCTGAAAAATTAAATACCTGGGGCAACATTGCTGAGTGCTGGTACATTGTGAACGTGGTGAAATACCTGCTGCAATTGTGAGGGTTTTATTTAATACCTCTCAACACAAACTTAACCCATTCAGTGAGGACAGCCTGTTTGATGGGCAGATAGTGCTGACCTCTGTCGCACTGAGTGAGCTGCCCGCCTAGTCCTGGCCATATAGACAGAACTGCACTTCCCAAGGGCTGAAGCAGTGTCAGACTTTGGCTTTCCTCCACCTGTTCAGCTTACCAACCCACACATTTACTCCTAAGAGGTACAAGAGCAGTCTTCTTCCTTACTCCCTTACTGGGAGTAAGTATCCCAGGGCACCAGAGGGCTGGTGCAGGGACCCTGTGCTGTATGGATGCAGAAGGCTCTGGACCTGCCTAGCTGTGAACTGAAATGCATTGGCAGGACAGTTAGCAAGCCTCCTATATTCTTCCCACCCATTCTGCACTTTCCATGACCTCTTCTTTTCATTGATACAAGTATATTGAATTCAGCACCTTTAAAGACCCTGTCTGGATCCATAACATTCATAGCCATGTTGTAACCATGAATGAAAAGCTAAGAGAGAGTATGGTTTGTATCCAAGGGCTCTTTTTGCTTTTTATGTGTTTACATATACCAGCCAATGGTCAGCAAATAAGCGCCACAGCTTGTAATGAAATGTTCGAACCATCTGTTTTAATCTGTGATTTAATTTCACTGTAAAATATTAAAGTTGTTCCAATGGTTGGGTTGGTATGGCTGCTTTATATGAAAAGGATTGAGTATCCCAGAGCAATTACACTGCACCAAATGCATGCTATGGGTATTATATTCTGTACTGGGTTTTTTTGTTCCATTAAGAATGTTAAAAAGCCATCTTAATACAGCATGAGAGAGTTTTAGGTCTCTCTTTTTTGTTAGAAACAGGTAGCAGATGCTGAGGACAAACATTAAGGATCTTTTTGAAAACAGCATGAATTTTTCAAAGTGCTAAATATAAATAAGGTTTCAAAAAGCTAGAATGTATCCAAGCAAAGAGGGCCTGAGGAAGTGGAGAAGATTTCCATGCCACGCAGAGGAAAGTGCCCCAAATTCATGGTTAGCAAGTGGCAGTGCCCGTGTGACAGCATCTGGTTATCCCCCCAGCAATGTACTAGCACTTGCAGGCTCAGAAGGTAGCTGGGAGCATGGTACTGGCATTGCCTTACCTGCCGTGCTGTGGCCCATCAGGGTGATGGAGAGGCATTTTGCCTGGTGTCATCTCACACAATGCATTATGTGAACAAAGCAGCCATTCCTTACATTAGTAAAATAATAAAGTAAAACTAAGCTGTGTGAAACTATTTTACATCACTTCTGACAATGACTTTTTCCCTTTAGCAGCTGCATTATGGCACAAGATTAAAATACCTGCTCTTGTTTATGGCAGTGCTAAATTTAGGCAGCTGATCCCTCCTTCCTGTGCTCCCACATCACATCCTTGCTGGATATCTCGTCAGGCCATTAAAGAGGATCAGTGGCCTAGAAAGGAAGAAGCCTCCTTAAAACCCACCATTATTTACAACAAGTTCACTTCTTTTTGGCAAGTGGGCACGGTCAGTGCAGTGTGCTGCTGTATAACTGCCTTCCCTTGTTTCATATGGCTTGACCACTTACGCTCATGTGTGCCTTGCAATACCATGAAGCCTTGAGCTAGTTTTCACTTTAAGAAAGTAGTTCACAATCTTACTCCTTTTTCTAGGTGCGCCAGCACAGCAGGTCTGTGGGTTGGTGTGAAAGCACAGCCAGAGGTTGCCCTTTCAGCAGGTACAAGTTTTATCCCTGCCCCAAATTTCATGTGTGATCAAACAAGTCCCATTACCCTCAGTGAGCAGCATCTCATGTCCTAGTCCTACTCTACCTCACTTCTGGGCTATCTGTCTGACTGCTCCTATGATGGCTGGAATGGATATAGGGCAGTAAAGAGGAGCTTGAGATGTACCATTGGTGTACCAAAAATACAGAGCCTTTCTCCATGTGCTGTGAATCACGTGCCTGTTAGGCATCTGGCAAGGACTCACATGTATTTCCCACAGCAGAAACTCCCCATCTCAAACGCAGGAAGTCTTGCAGCCCCATGAACCTGGTGCCTTAGTTAATCTAAAGCCCTACAGGGAGTCAGGGCTAATTAACTCAAGCGCTGTGGCATTCTGACATAACTATATGGCTTCTGGGACCCAAGCTAGTATTTCTACCCAGCAGTCTGCTGTTGCACTATGTGATATATCTACTTGGCCAATGCTTGGTCAGGGGTTCCCAGCATATGATGGGGTGGGGGGAAGCAGGGATTGCTGCCCCAGACTCTGCAGCAGTCTTTCACCATTGTACCCATTGCTAGGTGTTATCTGGGGTATGTGCTAGTTGCAATGCATTTTTCCTGAACGTAAGTTGGAAATTACTGATTTTTACCTTACACAGCTAGTATAAAAGCACTAATGTCCTAATGAAGAGTCTCACTTAGCTAAATGCCTTATACAGCTGAGTAAAACAAAGAGTTTTACTAGAGCTTAACCCAGTCGTTAATAAGCTTTTTAACCCTGACCTTTCAAATCAATGATCTACCACTGGTTTTACCTTTCAAGAAGGAATTCCATTTTCAAGTGATAAAACATATTTTGCACTCCTTACAATCTAATGATTATTCTCAGCATTACTGGATATATGAGGCCATCAAACCATTAGAAGGTATAAAATGTATTAATGTACAGCATTCACAGCTACATTTGCTTTAGAGTCAATAAAAGGGAAACAATTTATAAAGGGCATTTATGCTCATTACAGAATATCGATAGATTGTTTCTCCCATCATTTCTGAAGTATGAAGGACTCCCTTTTGTGATGGATAAGGGAGGATTTGCATAGCTCTTTGCTTACGCCCTGAACTTCCCCTGTGCAGGGATTTGTGGCCAGGCTTTGGGCTGAAATGCATGCGGGGTGGGTCCATGGTGGTACCCACAAATCTTCCTTGCCCAGGGGACCAAGCATCTCCATTCAGGAGTTATTCACAAGAGCCACGTGAAGGCTGTATATACAACTATGATGCTTTCAGCACCAGCCATGAATTATCATAAGGCTGTGGGCAAACTGGATTGAGTTTGGAGAAGAGGAAAGGAATTTATTTGTTTAGGGCTGGAGTACACAAATGATAGCAGAGCTTTGAAGAGTACCTTCTTAAACAGTAGGAGGACAAGTGAGGCTGCTTGATGTGTATGGGCGAGTGTGTACGAGAAGAATTATGTGTGGGGTAGAAGAGGATATAGGAGCTCCTGCACTACAGCTAGAGGCAGAAATTCATAGTTTGTCCTAATGAATAACTCAAATGTAGAAATAAAATCTATGAAGAGACGAGTGATTAAGGCACTGGCCTGAGTCTCAGCAGACCTGGATTCGGTTCCTGGCTGTTTAGAGCTTTCTGTCTGGCTTTTGGCAAGCCTCTTCAACTCTCTGCGCCTTGGTTTCCCATCTGTTAAAGAGGAATAATAATATTTCCTTTCTTTCCTGCTTATTCCAGCAGCAAGCTCTTCTGGGCAGGCACTGTCTCTCTCAGTGTCTGTAAATGACTTCTTGCTTCCTGGAGTTTTGATCCCTGCACTAAAACAGGACATACAGGGTCAGGGAGTGCCATGCCATAGAAGCTCACTTATTTACAATTTCTGATTACTAAGGGATTACAAGGCATGCTATAATTTGTTAATCAGCTTTCTTAATATCAGTTCTTCAAGGACAGACAATAGAAAAAAAAACCTGCCATTAAATTAGAGAAGGAAAGTGATTCACATCTCTATTTTGTAAGAGTCTGAACTTTCAAAGTAGAAATATCACAGTTTGAAAGAACAGAGAAAACATTAACCACAGCCCAAAAGCAGAGAGTTGGCCTTCTCCATTTCTGCTCTTGCTTCTCTACACATCTGGCTTCTCTATCTGGATTGACCTTTTCAATTTCTCACTGACAAGACGTCTTCTTGATGCACATAGTGGCTTCCCATGCCTGCATATGCTCATGCCCATCTGGTAGGGTGAAATTGTGCCCACTCACAGGCGCACACACGCACTGTGAGCAAGACTAGGTAATAACAGTTGCAGAGCACTGGTTTAAGAGGACAACCAGCAAATATATAAAATTAAATCCCAGCTGCAGAGACTTTCTGGTAATAAGCAGTCCCGATTAGAAATGCAAATGTCACTGAAAGGGAGCATGTCTGTTGACAGTAGACTTTGGGGAAAGCTTTGGTTTTAGTGCTAGTAAATTAATCTTTAATTATGAGCATGCTCACTCCTGAAAGAAGTGCCCTGCACACACTGAACTGACAGCATATGAAACTTCCAGGCTGTTGCTTTTTTAATGTCACATGGAACATCTCACCCCCAAAAAGCAGATGAGAACCCCTTTTGCTTATGGTGTGTTTAGTACTCTAGTTCAGCTTGAGCTACAGCTGGCCAGTGTCATTGACTCTCCAGATGGCATCAACCTGCTAAAACCACTGTGTTTAAAACAGCATGATTCATATGCTCTTGATAAATACAAATATCTAGATGAATTATCAAGGTTTGGGTTTTACAAGGGATACCAGAAAACAGTCCTTGCTCCTGCAGTTATTTCCTTCCCTGGCTTAGTCAGAAGCAGAGAGAGGATCACAAGATGCTATAGCAAAACCTTCTTGAGGCCAGCAATGAGAATGTCCAACACCTCCAATCCCGTGCTGGCTGGATTATTAAAATAACATTTCTATTTCCAAGTAAGTAAATAAATCTCACTGGCAGGTTTGTCTTGTGACAGCCAACATCTTGTCTCCCTGAGAACTGGGCTGGTGTCCTGCAAAGCTGAAAACCCAGTGCTCTAAAACTTGAGATCAACAGCCAAAAGATACATGAGATCCGTCCTCTGAGGTAGCAGATACAATGAAGTAAGCAAATAAGTTCTAGCAATCCTATTATTGAAGTTACAAAAATAGTTTAATTTCTTAAAGTCATGAAATATTGCTGTCATTTTCCTAGAATCATGGAGCGATTTGGGTCGGAAGGGAACTTAAAGCTCATCCAGTTCCAACCCCTCAGCAAGCTTTTGCTTTTTTAACCTGCAGCTATAAAGTTTTGCCCCAAAACCCACATTGCCCAAAAGAGCCCACACTGCACACCCACCTCAGAAGGCCCAGAACACCTGGTTTCAGACACAACAGGAAGATCAGAACATACCTTATCATAAATATGCATATGTGACACGAGAGCCTGACGCCTTCTTGGAGAGATGCCATAATTGACGGAACAAAGTACAACAAAACTTCACATCACTGGTGGATCAGAAGAACAGAGGTAACTGAAAGGCTAGAAAATTACAGGTTTACTGACGTTCTTCTCAACCTCACCCATTCTTTACTGAAAAGAGATAATAACTAACTATAGGAGAGCTGTCTTGCGGCTCCATTCATTCCCTTTTGCTAGCCCAGCTGAGAGGTGGTATAACATAACGCACACTGGCATCTGGCATGTCATTTAATTACACCTTCAGCTTGCTGGGAAAATGTTTGAAGTGTCAAGGTAAGCAAACTATAAAAATCTATTTCCCCTGCTACAGGGGAGCTCCTGCAATGGCAAGCAGAGAAGACAGGGCCAGCTCCAGCCATTACTCTGTGTGTGTTTGAGGAAGGTGATGCATAAGAGTTAAATCCATGAACAGTTATTGCCCTTTGATAAGACACCATCTGCTCCCAGCAGTCTGGTTCCCATTCCCAACAGATACTTGTGGATTCTTCTTCAAATGAGCTATTGGTACAACAGGAAAACAGTACCATCACATCCAGTTAAGCTGTGCATTCTTGTATCAGCGCTGAGTATGGCCCACTCCTTTAGCAACGAAGAAAAAAGAAAGTCAAGGGCAATAAAATACAGTCACCACCACAAGAGCCTTATTTTAGCTTGTCAAGCAGATATGTGCTCTGCTCAATAGCAAAAAGCTGCTAGACATCACCTATTGTAAGGTTAAAAGTAGATCCATACTAACAAACAATCCCCAACCACTAATAACTTCCACCCTAAGCTGATTCAAGGAGCTCTTTTAAAGAGCACAAATGGATCAGCAAACCAAACAGGTGCTGTACTTCCCTAATTAAGGCCAGTGATATCCTCCATTAGCCAAGGTGAAGTCTAAACACCTGTGAGGTAGCTAACAGCTGAGGACTTCCAGGTTCTTGTTCCTTCTGTGCTCTGTTTATAAAAGGAAAAAACCCAAAACCCTAAAGCTCTCTAATTCCAGACAAATGTGCTGATACAGTTGCCCCATCCTATTGTGATGGGAATACTCCAATGGATTTTGCTTAAGCTCTGCTCCCACAGCACCCTTCTGCTCCACTCCTCTCCACCACTGCTTTTAACTCATAGTTAAAAGCTCGGTTCTCATTGTCACTGCTGTGAAATAAGATTGGCCTCTCCGTCAGTGCTTCTTCTGGGCCTTGTTGCCATACACACAAGGGACAGGAGCAGATGGAGGGGGGGAGTCTCACCCCAGTTCAGTCTGCGCAGTATTAAAGCTGCAGATAACCTCACCACTTGCTAAACCAAAGATGACCCCTGAGCTTTTGACCCCTCAAGCCAGTGAAACAAAGCAGAGTGTGTTAGGGCTGGGCCTGTTACAAGTAATTGAGGTTAAAGAAATAAATCACATATTTTTTCTCTTTGTGCATTGAGGTGGGTGGGGGGAAAGGAGAATGAAGTTCAATGCAGATATTAGTCACCTTGTTTTGTTCTTAGCAATGGAAATTTCTCAGAAACCAAAATAAAGGTTGTCGTATAAGAACCTGAAGAGAATAAAATTAGCTAGAAGCCACATCCTAACTTTTAAACCCACTGTATGAATGCAGGTGTCTGTAGCTGAGCATGGTGGTTTTGTTTCAGCCCATCCAAGGTGTGAGTCACTTTCATCAAAAGAGGAGGATGCCTTGATCTGTGTGCGAGCAAGCGCTGGAACAGCAGCTGTTGAACAAATAAAAACATCCATGCCAAGGACTGTTAGGATGGAGTTTATCTACTGCGTTAAAAAAACACCTGCTGCAAATGAAAAATTACACCCACAACCACCTGAACAAGATAAGCACGTGACAGGGGAAATAAAGAGTTATTATTAATTTGTTGGAACTTTTGAATCATCTCTTTTGCAACACAACAGTAGTATGCTCAAGGAAATAGTACTCCTTGCCCCAGACCTGCTCAGTAGCATTTTGTCTGAGTGATTTTCTTTTCTTTGCTAAGTCTGGTGGAGATGAAAACGCTAACCCAAAGAAGATAATTAGAAGCTAAATGAAACCACATACAGCTGTGCTACTACATGGCTAATGAACATGCAAATATATACATATGATAAGGACATAATGCAGTCTGGCTGCCTTGAGTGGTTAGTGCAGATTTCCAAGAGCTGGAAGTGCTATTGATTACAACCGAGCTAAACTTCCTGACTTCAAAGATCAGCTTCAATATAATCATCAGGCAGCATACGGGAGCGTGGCTGCAAGGAACTGATGAATAATGGCTTGGGAACCTGAATGTTTACACATAGGCTGGGGGATGCCCTCTGGGCTGCTGAGTGCAAGTTCCTTGGCACAGAGGTCCAATGCCATAAAATCCTCTTCTTCAGCTTGGAGTACTCAGTCTTGCTGTTGATTAAAATGCTGAAGTTGTGGGGTTTAGCTGCAATATTTACTTTTGCCTTCCCACCTCGCTTGGCAAGAGGCTGGTACGTGGACGACACATTTTGGGGAGGACCAAGGCTGTTGTGTATAAATCAAAGCTTCTGGGATCCCGTAAAAGAGAAGGCATGAGCAGCATGAAGAGGTGCTCCTAAGTGTCCGCACATCAACATGAAAGACAACCAAATCAGATAAACCTTACATTGTTCAAAAATACCCATCTGAGAGTAACTCTGCATCCTACCCAGAGATGAGATGAGTGAGTCAGGGCTCAGCTCTGCACAGACCAGTTCAGTGGAGGGGACCCAAACCTCCCCACTGCCCTCTTCCCCAGCCACACCATGATGGAGATGTTACAGAAGCAGAACAAAGCTCACCTCTCTTCCGTGATAGCCAGAGAAAAGCCACAGAGCCTTGAGGGTGGCTGTGGCTGGGAGGAAAACACAGAGGGATGAAGCACAGTCTCAGGCCAGGGCACTGGGACAGGGCACTTCCGGAAACCAAATTTGTGCCCAACACAATGGTTAGTGCATAAAAATTAATCAAGTACTACAATTACTTGCTTTATTCATAATACTTAATGGTCATGTAATAGGAGTTTTTATTCAGCAGTTAAAGTTCATAAGTGCAGGTTTTACATGTAGAAAGGTATTATGCTGATAGTTTAATTACACACCTTTCTGCACACCAAAGGAAATGGGTTATGCGGGTTTTATAATTAAAGAAGGACTTCTGAGGGGAAATGAACTTTGCAGTTAGCAACATAATATTTGATTTTTATCAGATGTTTTCGTTTTGAATTTGCCAGCGCTCCGAGGTGCTGCAAACAGGTGAGGACGTTCCAAACGGCATGAGGTTTCAGGGGGAGGCCTTGAAAACGCAGCATAGAGTAGCAGTGTTTAAAAATAGCAAGGGTGAGCATCAGGCATAAACATCATGTGTTTGGAAGGCTCTCCAAAGCTCTGCCCATGCAATTATGTACAGCAAAAGTCTGTCCAGTACGTCTAGGAAACAGGCAAAAAACCCAACCCGAACAAGTAAGTGAAAAATAAACCCTCGTCCTTGCCAAAATAATAAAAAGTTTTCCTTTTTCTTTCTCTTCGTTTTATTTTCAATAAATCTCATGGCCAGTGAATGTAATTTTCCCCTCCTGCATGCCTACAAAGGCAGCAAAGCCAAAACTGTGATGGATGTTTGTGTGTGTGCGCATTTCCATTGGAATAACAGGACTACTGTCAATACTGAAGGCAAAGATGGGCATGAGCAACAACCAGGTCAGGGTCAGCTCCTGTCTCACCCTACTAACAATGTGGACATCTGTACAAGGCACGTGGTGTTGGGGAAGTTGATAGTCCTGGGCCTACTCCCTTTTCAGATTTTGAGAGCCTCTGTTAAGCCCTCACTGCTGTATAAATTTCAAAGCACACGAAAAGTATACATGGGTATGTATGCATATATACATTTATAAACCAGAAGGAGAACTCCGTTTTTCTACCATAGTGAATGCACCGACAAGAATTTTTCTCAAGTCTAAACTATTTCAAACATCACCAAAAGCCCCTCCACGTGTATGATATGAACCGACAGGCTCTTATCGTGCCCAACGCAAATGAACATTAACAAGAGGGTTGAACCAAAAAAAGGACTTTCCAAAAACAATAAGCAAGGGCAAGGCCTGAAATATTTTGAGTACGCCCTTTCCTTTCTGGCAGGGCTGGAGAGCAACTGCCTTCAATGTTATGATTTGCTGGTGAAGATGGAGTCCAGGTGATGGCAGACGGCGATGCCTGGGACAGGGCTCCCTTTGCTGGCAGCAGCTTCCTTGGGCATTCAGGACGCACCAGTTACATTTGAAATCAGGCATCTCACATCCAAATACAGTAGAGTAATTTCAAAATCCTTTTAAATTGGAGCAGACAGTCAATAATTACAACAGGAAGAGTTGTGTAAAGGGTGGATCCAAATACACTGGACTGCTTTTTTTTATTTCATTGGCCAACTGCATAAATTAAAGACAATGAGAAGGAACTGTAACTGTTTTTCTCTTATTAAATCCATATACTTTGGCTCTGCTCATCACCGTTAACATACTGTTAGAGGAGCTGTTGCTGTATCCTTCAACCCCCATCCCACTATCGAGCCCATGCTGCACTGTTGTGGATTTCAAATAGTCACTTGCTTAAAAAAAGAATGTAGGGGAGTTTACTTAAAAAAATAAATCTGAATGCAAACAGGCAAAAAAAGTCAACATATACAATTGTCAAGTGTCAAATTCAGCCCCTCAGTTTAAATTTACCTCTCCTGGTAAGTGAGGCTTACAAAGCCATTGCTACCATTTGCATGAGTACTCTGCCCTTGCAAAAGAGGATACTGTTCCAAGTATATTATTTTTAAGACTAAGAAGAGTAATTATAATAGGATTAACAGATTTCTGCCTCCCACTGCCTCATATCAGAGAGAGTATTATACCATAGTTGTGACTAGATGCGTTTTTACTGTATATGGAAATGTATTACAACAAATGTATGCCGCAAAGACACTCATCACACATCGTACTGTTTTGTAGAAGCCACTTCTCCCATGAAGGGCAACTGCATGTGAGGGGAAAGAGTCCAAGTAAGTGTTTGGTAAACATCTGAAAATGAGAGACAAATAGCGCTGTGCTATCTTGCCATCTTACTTCAAATACCCACTTGAAAAAGACCCAATTCCTTCCCCACAAGCCGAGCCTGGCTCCCGAAACCAGGAGGAATCGCAACACTGGTAAACTTGCAGAAATATTTTTACAGTTTTATTAGAGGTTTTAATTCAGTGCTTTATCTACCTCTGTTAGTCGCAAAATAGCTTTAAATATTCAAGTGGTAATTAATGAATCTTTTATGTTGCAAATCAAACATTTTCATCTGTGCCGTGGTACGGTGGCAGTGAGAAGGAGGGGTTTAAAGAGTAATTGTTTCTACTGTTCCCCTCACAGTGCTGAATGCCTCTTTACCCTTTATTATATCATTGGCTTTTGCTTCAGTTCATCAGCCCTTCGCCACATCTTATCGTTCGGTATTTGCTATTTTATTGTTTCTTTTTTTCAGCTCAAGATCTCTCACTGTGCCTTTGCCAGAGACATTCCTAAGGAGATGGAAACTCTCTGAATGTGGAATTTTCGCATGAGTGCAAAATAATAAAAAGCATGTGTGTATTAAAAAGGGATCAACTTAATGGGAAATGAGCATTGGGTTACATTAATATTCTATTACAGTAAAAATCATATTTAATAAATTTTCTCCAGATTTTTCAGAATCTTACTGTATTTTTCTAAGTCGTATGCCAATCCAAAGAAACAGTGTATGTGATACATTTGATTTATGTTAAGTAAATAACCTGCACAGCCCATTTTTTGGTTAAAAAAACCAACATTGTGTAGAAACACACATCAGACTGAAATGTGTGCTTAGTTTCCATCTGCTAGGAGGGAATAGTGTTGGTCTTGTGCAGCAGAAAGCCTCTATAAACAGTATTCTATTTTATTGATGCTATATGTGGATTTTTACGTTTTGTGGCAAAGGCAGGAGAATGAAAACATTGTAATTTACCCTAAACTATAAAATTATACTAGTACTAAAGTAATTACTTCACATATTAAAACAGAGTTTCCTTTAGTTTCTTTTGTCATCACATAAAACCAGGCGCTGAGCGCTGCAGCGCAAAGGGGCCAGAGCTTTTCTTGCCTTCACAAAGGATTGACACATCCTTGATCGTACACTATATCACCCAACCCTTGTTGTTCTGTGACCCTAATTAATATTATACTCCGTGACATTTATGTATCAGAGCAATAAGCTAAACAGGAAACAATTCATGTCACCTAAAGCTTTTTAACAAATCGATGCAACTATTTGTAATTGCTTGTTTCACAAGATTAAAAGTACTCAGCCTTGATCTTCGCCCACAGTTTTGTGGCCAACATGACCTGTGCTTCCGTTGTAAAATAGGAGTGCTGGTGATCAGCACCTATTTCCATCAAGTAATCCATATTGCTAATATTTCTGGAATTTTAATGTAGTTACAATTTATAGCCGATCAAATGTGGTTACCTAAATTGCTGTTGCTAGTAGACAGTTTAACTGTCTTTATTAATTACAGTATAATTTAATGTTTGAGTACAGGCACTTGTGTTGGTCATTTTTACAGCCAAAGCAGTTATGTGCCTTATGACGAACCATTTTAGCATTTTCAATGGAAATTTGCTAATATGATGAGTGATAAAAATGTCAAACTCTGGTAAATAATGGTTATTGCTTTGGCTGGAATTAATCCTTGAAAGGACTGTTACCTTCAAATTAACATTATAACTTGAAGAGAAAAAAATATGGTTTTTAGGCATCTCAGATGCATAAAAAATGGCCACTGAACTAAATAAATACACACAATCCCCCACAAAACACAGGGGTTTTCATTTTCCTCCAGGTAGACAAAGAAATTTCCCGTGCAACAAAAAGGCAGGAGGGGTTCTTTTTTGTTAAACACCCCAAGGTGATGGTGTTTACCATTTCCAGCTTGTGTGCTCTGAAGATCTCTAACAGAGCCAATAAGATGGGGCATAAAGGACTTTGCTAAGTCCCAGCACTGGGGGTTTGGGGCAAACCCAGGTGCAGATAGCACAGAGACTGCAAACACATGTGGGGGCCATGTCCGACCTCGTTGGGCATCACCGCTGGGGAGGACAGAGGTCTGTTACCACAATATGAGGATGAGGAGCACTTTGACACGAGGGAACCAACCACTGCGGCAACGAAGATGAAAGACAGCCCTGATTAACACACCATTAAACGAACGTTTAACGTCATCATTGAATACAGAGCCTGATTAACAGGTCAAGAAGGGCTAATTACACTTTGTTGTGAGGAAGGGTGTGTATGTGTGTCCAAGTGTGAGCACCAGACATCACGAGTCCCTTAAATTAGTCCAATAATGTGAAATTTGTCGTACCCAGTGATTGTGGCCCAAGTTAAATGTCACTGTTCAGATCATCTGCAGAGAGCAGCTGGGTGTGCGTGGAGCATGTGCTCCCAGGCCTCCAGCTCCTCGGACCCCTCTTCTGCTGCTTTTCCCTCCAGTATAGGAGAAACACAGGAAAACTATGCACTGGCTCTGGTTTTCTTTGGAAACTATTCAGAGACGCATTGCTTCACCACTGGCCATAAAAGTGCTTTTCAGCTGTGGTGGAAAACACGATTCTGACTGGAAAAGGTATTTCCCAGCTGGCTGTGGCTGGTGAAGGAAGAAGGCATTCTGTGATGTTCCACAATACAGCAGCCAAGGAGGAGAATGGTGATTAATAGCACAATGATGATACAGAATGCTGGAACGAGCCAGGCTCTCACCCACTGCTAGAATCATAGCATCATAATTTGGGTTGGAAGGGACCTTCAAAGGTCATTTAGTCCAACTCCATGCAATGAGCAGGGACATCTTCATCTAGATCAGGTTGCCCAGAACCACACCCATCCTGGCCTTGAACATCTCCAGGGATGGAGCATCCACCACCTCTCTGGGCAATCTGTGCCAGTGTTTCACCACTCTCATCGTAAAGAATTTCTTCAAGTCCAGCTTGAACCTCCCCTCTTTTAGCTTAAAACCTTTAACCATTGCCCTGTCACAGCAGGCTGTGCCAAAAAGTCCTTCCTCCTCTTACAAGCGCCTTTTAAGAACTGAAAGGCAGCAGTAAGCTCGCCTTGGGGTCATCTCCAGGCTGAACAACCCCAGCTCTCTCAGGGCAGTGCTGACTCAGGCAGGAGGGAAAGGGCCTGATCCCACTCCTCAATTCAGTGCCATTTCTCAGCACCACCTGCATTTGGCACCCACCCCAGCGGCAATCAGAGGCCACAGGAAGCAGGCAATGACACACAACACACTTGGGCCTGCGAGCCATCACCTCCGGGGAGCTGAAATACCCAAATCATCTGTGATGGCCTCACAGCCTGTGTGGGTCCCCAAACAGAGGAGCTCTGCTGGGGCTCATGTGAAGATGTACTTCCCTACGCAGAGCTGACTCCACTATGTCTTGGAGACACAGAGCACTCCTGAAGGAACATCTGAGCACGTTCTGGCCTAACAGCTTCTGCCCATGACTGACAACAAAAAATTAACCCCAAAGTGGGACCTCACCGGTTTCCTAAACCTCACTCCTGATAAATGCGCAGTACACAACCAACCCCAAATTTCATTCTCTGTATTTTGATTACTAAAATCTACCAGTCAGGACCATTTTGAGACACATTATAATGAGTGGGAAAAGATTTCCCTTCTCACTCCCCCTTCCCATCCCCAAAAAAAAAAAAAAATAAAAGTTATCTGGTATAATTTTATGATAGAATATTTTTATAAAATCATTTGTACTAATTTAAGCATTTATCATTATATGCAAAAAGATTTCTTGATGAGAATATTATAGATGGTGCATGTTTTTGACATTAGCATTTTATTTGGATGACTAATCTTGCAGATGTGAAATTTTAATGAATTATTCATGAAAAATCTCTCCTCTGAAATTTCAGTTTGCTGCTAATGCTAGTTATTAAACATTTTATTTTTCTTTATAAAACTTGATGGAGAAAATAAATGTGTGCTTACTCGAAAGAAAAGGTGGGTATATCCTTCCAAGTTTGTCTCAGTGTGACCTGGGACTTTGCTCCTCATGGTTTAGTGGACCAAGGGGTTGATCCTGCAACCCCCTTTCACACATGTACGATGCGTATTCAACCCTTCCTACCGAAGTCAGCATTATTCAGTAGGGCACTGCACTTGGGAGGCTCTTCAGGATGAGGCCCCAAACCCCTTCTTTCACGCTTTCCCCTTTGAAGTAGTCCAATGAGAAAGCAAATACCCTGAACTCCCTGTGACCCCAATGGTCAGTGATGCGCTAGGAAAAGCAAGATGAATTCTTTGGATGACAGCATCTTCCTTGCTTCCAGACCCAACCAACTGCCCTGTCCAGACTGGCCATGAAACCACCACTACAGTATCTTGCAACCGGGGGAGACCCAAGGAGAGCGATGAGACTGTCCATGGATGTGATGTGACACACATGAGATGCTCCATAGGTCACCGCTGGGGCCAGGCCCCTGGGGGGATGCAACACAGAACTCATTGACAGAGGAGGGAGAACAAACCAAAAACTTAGGACATGGCAACTTGCATTACCAGTGTGAACAACCAGCATTTTTATTGCATTTGAGAATGCTATAATGTCAGTAATTAGTACTGACTACACAACATTTTTTATTGTCTGTATCAACAGACATGGAATGATGGAATTACAGTTGATGTAAGGAATGAGTTTCTTTTATGCCTTATCAAAAAAAAAAAAAAAAAGAAATAAGAAAAAAAGAAAAAAAAATCTTGTTACTGGCAGCACATACACACAAAGCACCATGCTAACAGTCTGGACTGTACCATTTTCATCAAGGCTTATGGGTAGAAGATACTCGTTTACCTGTTCTGGGCCCATTAAAATGCAGTCCGTAACTGCAAATTCACCTCGCAAGACTAGAATACTAAATGACTTCGGAAACATCTAAGAACTCACTTGGAGTTCATTAACCAAAGGTACCAAAAGATTTCAAGAGAGTTTAATCACATTTGGTGTTTTTTTTTTTTTCCATGCTATAATGAACGTGAGATTATTTGCAATCTGAAAACTACAATAGTTCAAAATTATTTTTAAAAACTTTATATATATATATTCATGTATGTATATATATAAAATATCTAATGATCTGCAACAGCTGTAGAACCAGAATCCCTGCCCCGGCCTCTTCCCAAAGCGGGAGCTCCAGGAGACGGGAGGTGCAGGACCTACAGCGGGACTCTTGCGAGTGAGAATCAAAAAAGGTCATTTTTTGTGGTCACTTACTCTACATAAGCCTTGATTTTTCATTTCACTTTGAGCTGAATGCAGAAACCCAACAGGTTTTACATTTACAAACTTGGGGTTGTTGTTTTGTGGACAAGGAAGGCTTTGACTCTCATTCCTGACAGCGATTTACCTGATACATGGTACTACTTTCATAATGTACGCTTTTCTTTGAGAAAAAAAACATGTAACAAATTGTCTTTACATCTTGGCACCTTGTAAAGTTTTTTTCTTGTTTTATACAAAAGTTCAATAGTTTGACACTCCCCGTTATTAATCACTACTTCACTGATAAACTTTGAAAGTGTGACCCTGGAATTCATCATGCAAAATATTTACTGCAGCAGGAGAAAAACAGTTCTTTTTTTTTTTGTTGTTTTCCTTTTTTTTTCTTTTTTTTTCATTATTTTTCTTTTTTTTTCCTTTCAAATAGATGAACTTTGTTTAAGACAGCCAGAAAAGGCAGTGGGAAGATGAACAGAAGGGGTGGGAAAGTATCAAAAAAACCAGCTTCAACACAAAAACTGTACAAAAATGCTTCGATCAATGATAACAGGAGAAAACAAAAAAGAGAGAAAAAAAATCTGTCAACTATGTTACAATTTAAAGGCTGAAAAAAAAAAAGAAGTCAGGGATTTTCTCCCACATGTCAGCAAATGTCATCCAATATTCTTAAAGCAAGGATAACTAAATAAAATACATGTGCAGCGTATTCTGCAATTCCATTACATACAGTAGGTTTTTTTTTCTTTTCAAAGCTATTTTTTTTTAGTATAGTTAATATAAAGCAGTTGCACAAAAAGCAAAAGGTGTTTTGACAAACAGGTCTGCATTTATTCCTTTTGAGGAATGATAGCTAAAAAAAAGGACCTTTCCACCTTTTCCTCCCTCCCCACCCTCCCCCCAAAAGACAAAGGCTCACACAGACACAGTGGGATATATATGTACAACATAATAAACCCCTCCCTAAAGAAGCAACTGTATATCCAAAGGGACAGAGAATCAGAACTGTAAAAACCATAGTGAAGTTTGCTTGATGTAAAGCCTGAGATTTTCAGTTGGTTCTTCTGCGAGGCTGCGACACCTGCCAGATATGTTAAAATCTAATTTTTTATTTCTTTTTCTCTTTTTTTAAGTTTTTTTTGTTTTTGCTACAGTCTTTAGACTAAGCATGCAAGACATACAACTAAGTGCAACTGAGTGAAATGTATTTTTATTTACTCATTCCCTAACAGTTTGGACTGAGGTATGCGTACTAACAGTTTTCTCATGCTGTTATCTTTACTCATGTCTAGCTACACATGCTGAGGATGAACTAATCTACCAGATTTTAATCCCCTTCTGAATCCCGAACTAACCAGCAAACCACTCAGTTTAGAAGCACAGGGCTCAATTCTCATGATCCCCATCTGGCTACCGCTGGCACGTCACGAAGCTGCCTGGATATAATTTAAATGAAAAGAAAAAATGTTTCAAATGACCACAGACTGCCCTTTTTTTTCCTTTTCTTCTCTATTTTTTTTTTGATGTCTTTTGAAACAGAAAGCAGAGTTGAGTTTTTATCAAAGTAACTGCCAATAAAATTCCTTGTACAAAAGCTTATGAGTGGACAGGAGTGTTATTTCCTTATGAAAAATGCTGACCAAAAAAAAAATTGAAACAAAACTGAGCAAATGTGCCAAGATCAACCAAAACTCAAGCAGTCATCCTAGCACAGTCCCGGAACAGAAGTGGCACAATCTGTAGAACCAAAGACCAAAATATTGTTTTCCTTCTAATTCTAGAAATACTATTACGTTGTCCAGTTTAATTGTGGGAGCTTTTCTGTTCTCTTCTTTTATTAAACTGCCTCCTTTATCTGATACTCTGATCTTCCGTGAAATAACTGTTTTCTCCAGCTCCCTTCTCATACTCCACCAGTAACACTGATTCCTAGTTTTAGCCTCAAACGCTCTCCTCGATTCCTCTTTACAGACTTTCATTTTGGTCACTGTAAAGAATTGCAAATAAAAAGTAATAACTTTGGTTCAGACATCTACTTGGCCTTCTAAATTTTCTAGAATAAAGGAGCAGTTTCTCTCTCAGGTTAGCAATAGCCCACATCTTGTCATTTCCCTCTAAATTCTTCAACCTCCTTTGATCAACAATAAGAGGATATTTGGCTTCATAAGATAAAGCATATAACAGAGAACATAATTTACCTTTGTGTAATATCTTTGGTAATTTTAGGGAAAAAAAAAAGGTACAAAGAAGAATATAAATTAAGCTCTGAAAGGCTTTTTGAAATAATAAAAAAGCTACAGTCCTACATAAATAAATGAGTGATGGAAAAGTGGTTGCAGAATGAAAATGTTTAGGTGTTTGGTGACCGAGGTTTATTGACCTATCGCAACAAATTTTGTATGTCATGTTTGCTTTGAAGAGCCTTGCCAGTTTCCCCTAACAAGCGAATTCTCTCCTGGATCTCCTGTCTCCTACGGCGAGGTTTCTATACTGGCGGGTGTAATATTGCAGAACAATCTTAACTGCAGTACTGGATTTGCACAGCTGAAAATTAACACTTTTAGCATTAGTGGGGCTCTGTCCTTATTAACTCCTGTAACAAGTTCAATCTGAAATCTAATTTGTATTCAAACAGATTAATGCCACCAAGCAATTCTGAACCGATGTTTAACCGTGAAACATCACCATGTACAATAACAATTTAATGAAGTCATCTTTCTAACCACTATTTGCAAATGCAAATGCGTAAGAAGAAAAAAAATAATTACAATAACAAACATATAGGTGCCCATCTCAGTAATCTTAGATATTCCAGAAAGATTTGTTGACCCATTAGAACTCATGTTAGACAACCGAGAACCTGCCACTGTACTATTCATCCTCTAACAAAAGTGAACTCTGTTGGTGCTGCATATATTTCTTTGTGCTGTTCAATTTTGTGGCATTTGCTAATATTCACCATTGCTGCCAAAAGAAAAGTAATAAAAAAATAATCAAAAAACCCAAACAAAAAGAAAATATATTAAAAATACTGCTTTGTGGAATGAATCTGTGTTGCTTCCTACAGTGTTTCTATGTTCATCTGTCATTCATTCTCATTCTTGCAGTACTTCGTTCCTCTCTCTCCATTGGACAACCCTTCCACATGTATCGTGCAGCATTTGGGACCTCTTCAAAATACAACAACAAAAAAAAAGGAGACACCGAAATGGAATGTTTTCCATAGCTAAAGAAAACATGGTGGCATCTGAAAGAAACTGGAATGAATGACAGAAAAAACTACAAAAAATTCAATGACATTCAGCTTCGTATAATAAAAACACCTATTAACATTCATCACGAAGTACAGAAAACGTTGAAGCCTCCAAGAGGCCCTGGGCCTGGATGAGGCCTGAGGTCAGAACTTAAAATGGTAGAGGAGAAGTGGGGCGGGGGAATAAAAGCAATACATTAAAATGTTTGGGATAATTTTTTCTTTTAACCCCTCCCCGATATACACGCTCACACGCACACACACATATCCACACACGTGCACACACAGGCCTTCCCAATCCCAAATGGAAGAAAAAAAACAATGAAAAAAAAAGGAAAAAAAAAAAAAAAGAAACCAACCAAAAAACAAAAATATGGAGTAAAGGCAGTGATAATCAACATGCAGTACTGTGCAAATATGTTGTCCATTGGAATCCTTAAAATCTGGGCAAAGACTTGATCTGCAGCTCAGGTGTACATGCTCAGTTTGATGTCCTCAAATGTCCAAAATTGGCAGGACCTGCAGTCCACAGCTGGCTGCTAAATGCAAGTGAATCAGTTTAGCAAATTTACAACACTGAAGTTGACTGTAAGAGAGGAAAATCCCAAGTACCAAACAAGTCCATCCAATGCACAGAGTACAAATTCCTTTTTTCAACAAAAAGTAGAAAAATCAAAAATACTCCCAAATGGGATACTTGATGGCACTAAGAGTTAACATATTTCATAGTTGTCAAAGTGGACTGAGAATCCTCCAGACTGTACAATAATGGAGAGATTTCACAGTTAAGTTTGACGCGTTCTTCCAATCTTCATTCTCAGCATAACGATGTCAGACATACTCATTCTATGTCCTCATTTACAGGTTCATCTTCATAATCTCTGTCATGATCAAAATCTGGACTGTGGTTGGCTGTTGTCACTAAGGATAGCGGGCCTTCATTTTCATCTGGATCTAACGGTTCTTCTTTGACATGCACAGGGTGCCTGGAAAGACAAAACCATGGTCAATCACCAAGTTGCTCGTTAAAAAATGATTTTTCACAGCTTGATTTGGGGAGAAAGATATGGTGGTTTGGGGGTTCAGACTTGATGCACCAGGTCTAAGAGCTCCAGCTCACCAACGATAAGACCCTCAGCTTCTGCACTAGTCACTGAAGCCGAGCGAAGGCTACACCAGGCAAGCAGTGCACATCTTCTCTAGGAAAACACTCTGGGAGGTGCACCTCAATTTGGCTTCCGTCTTGGGATTGAGAGAAAAATGCTCTCAACTGACATATTAAGTTAATACAATCTTTGGACAAATAAGTAGAATAAGCACTGGAATGGCAAAGCAGCAGTTTGCCAGTCCACTGAGCCAGCGGAGGCTGGGCTAATCATCGCACGCTGTGTGTGCAGCATCTCTCGTTAACATGCAGAACCCGTGAGGCAACTCTCCAGAGGACGACCCCAAGTGAGGTTCTATCATTAATCAACTTCAAGCAAACACAGTAAAGAGACACCATGATGCATGCTTTAAACTCCAAATTAATGCATATTTTTACAAACTGTCAATAAGGGAAGAAAAGCCCTGCCAGGAAACACAAACAGAGAGGAAAAGGCTCGCTCAACACAACAATATGATAAGAAAGCAGAGTCCTAACGAGAATAATAACACTGTCAGCTGTAAACAAGGCAGAACATGATCCCCAGCTTGTGGTGGGCACAAGGATGTACTAAAGAGATCTGCCAAATTTCTCATTACAGCATCGCACATGAATAATCTGCGGGGGAACGGGGCTTGGTCGTTCAAAACGGGTATGATAACAATTGAAAATTGTTGTTCGTAAATCATATTTACAGCAAATCCTATACAAATACAAATTACCTTCCTCCCCCCCTTTTTTTTGTTCAACAGCTTTTGAAATGTAAAATAGCCATGTGAGTCAATAGTGTCTTGTTGCTGGGACTTTAAAGGAAAGTAGGATTTTATTGACATTACCAAGTATTAATAATGCGACACAGCAATGGAGACCCTGTTTGCTTCCTAAATAATTGATGTTGTAGGCAATCCCTTAAAATAAAGTGTTAATGAGTTCAAGTCCCACTCTGTCTCTCATTGAGTTGATATCCACCTCCTAGAGTCTTGGTTTTTCCTCCATGCAGGCTGACTTAACCCTTTCATATAAGCTCTGTGAAACCATGATCTGAAGTGCA
This sequence comes from Forpus xanthops, assembly GCA_032466535.1. Taxonomy (NCBI): domain Eukaryota; kingdom Metazoa; phylum Chordata; class Aves; order Psittaciformes; family Psittacidae; genus Forpus; species Forpus xanthops. The sequence goes on from JASSUY010056839.1 coordinate 167,377, forward strand.
AACCCTCTTTGTCAGAACTCTCTCTTGTGCAGCTTTGCTTTAAAATGAATGATTTAAAATAGCTGCATTTTATTTTACGGTCTGGGTGGATAGGAACGACAATACTGTTTGTACTCTGCTGCACTAGTGGACAGTGAGAATAAATCACCGAACAGGGAAAATGGGCTTGGTAGCTGTGTACAAGCCAAAGGTACTCTGCCTACTGCAAATGACCCAGGTGAACCAGTTGTACCTCCGCACAGAGTGAGAAGGTGTACCACACCCTGATTATTTATTTTGACTTGAGTTTAGGAAGCATCTAACATGCCGACTACATACATTTCTAATGCGAGTTGTGAATGCCTTTCAAGTCCCTACGTAATTCAACTTCTTGAGTTGCAAGTCAAGAAGATCAGTACTTCAGTATTAACTGCACCTTCCAACCCATCTGATAAAGGAAGTGATGCAATGTCCATGTACACACACTTCTTCCTTTCAAATCACAGAATCAGAGAATGGGCAGGGTTGGATACATGCCCTATCAACATACTCTGAGAGCAGAAAGGTTCCTCAGCATGTTGCGTAATTTCTGCAAAAACTACAATGAGAGATATTGCTTGTACAGTTTTGACCTAATTATTGAAAGAGGAGGGGTATAAAAATACTGGGAGGAGATGATTCAAACATCAGAGGTTAGGCATTAGCATAAGCGCATCAAAAGTCTCATGAGCAATTGTCATTGCAGAGGTGTGTGTGTGCTAACTGTCCTGGAAGCTCGTGGCCCTCACGAATATGAAACCATACTGATTATCTGCAACTAGGAAAACTTGTATTATGAATAAGCTGTGGGGCCCCTCACTTGGGAGAAAACATGAAATGAAAAACAGAAGAAAAAGGGGCAAAAAGTGCCTACACATAGAGACGGATAAAGTGTGTGCTACCCAGCTTTTATGGCAGTGATCTCTTTTACTGCTGCTTTAATTTAGAAATCCTGTTTGCTGCTTTCTGGCTTTGATGCTGCTGTTGGGCTTGTGTTTTATTAAAAAAAAAAGCACAATCATTTTTGAAAATGCAAGTGGGAAATTTTGAAAGGACAGAGGAGAACACATGTCACATGTTGCAGAGGGGGCCTTGCCACATGGACCAGAGTTTGTCCAAAGGCTGCATCCCACCAGCTTGTGCTTGGCCAGAGGGTAGAAATGAATCGGTGCCAGCAGGTAAGTATATTAACCACCCAAAATGCTGTGAAAGCTCTTTCAAAGGTCCCCAAACCTTTCCAAAGCAAACTCTGCCTCCCTTCTGGTTTTGTTATGAAAGCAGGTGAAACCAGGTGGTTTTAACTGAGTTTCTCTTTGAGGTTTGGTGTGGTTCCCAGAAGTCAAAAAAGCCAAAACTTCAGGAGTGAAAAGCAAAGCAAGCACCAAGATGTGAAAAGGGCTGCTTGATCCCAAGCGAGACAAAGCCAGAAAGGGCCAGAAAGCCACAGGGAGGCACAGCCACGCCAGCCTCCTCCAGCAGCTCATGTGTTGCACAAGCATCAGACAGCACGCCTGGCAAAAACTCCATCCCCAAATTAGGAGGGTATCTGGGAAACACACCCGCCAGGGAGAGATGTGTCAGGAAAACAACAAATCAACTCCTTGTGTACTCTGTCAGTTAGAAGCACAAAGTAGCGCGTGAGGAGGAAACCTTACTGAATCTGTGATTTGGCTCAAACATTTCAGAGCAACTGAAATAAATAAGCTTAAATAAGCTCAGGGGCAAAGGGAGACTTTCATATCTCTCAAGTTAAGCTTGAATCTCTATTTACCAGATCACCGAAACACCGAACTGGGGAAGGGAAACTTCCTTTAGATAGCAAAGAATTCAGTTTCTTGAATTACAGAAAAGGTAAATGCTGGCCTAAGCAAGAAGTTAAAAAAAAGCAGGGAGGATGGGGGGCAGAGAAGGAGAAGAAAAAAAGAAGGGTTTCCCATTTCTGTTTTTATAGTAGCAGAATCTCAGCACATTCCTTTTAAGTAAATGCCTAAGACTCCAGAAGGGGTTAACAATAAATAACCTTGCTGAACACAGATTCCCCTTCTTTTCACATCTGAGTAATTCTTTTGTTTGTCCACTCTGGGAACAGAGGAGTTTTTAATAAAGCTGACTGTTGTTTAAAGCCACTGAGTACTGGTGGTGCACACAGCATGGAGTAGTTTGCTTTGTGGCTACCTTTGGAGCATATCAGGATGAAAGTGTTATGTCCCCAAGCTGTAATTATGCGACTACTTTCTAGTGTTTCAAAAGGAGAGAGAGAGAAGGGGGGAAAAACAAAGAAAAAACCTAGCTGTGGTTCAATGTGTCATAAAAAGGAAACGAATGAGCAGTAACAAGACTTCAGCTAAAGTGTTAAGACTTCTTAGCTGTCATGTTAACAAGGTCCTTTAAACCTTACAATAAAGTTTAAAGCTTGATTTCTTCTAATATACTGAAATTGTTTAAAAAATAATTTACATGATGAAAAGGAAATCTGTTCAGGGAAAAAAATGGAAAATGTCATTAGGAAAGCAGGCTGACAGGAAAGAAGAGGTTGCACAGCGTCTAGAAATTTGCTGTTGACTCATGATTGTATTTAGTAAACAGGGTAAAACCCCGAGATGAGTGAATGGTGTTCTGGTTTTATATCCCTTCGCACTACTTAGAAACACCATTTTAAGGGGAAGCTCAGAGGCTGCTATTGGAACATCATCCGGCCACATTTTACTTAAGCAAAAAAGAAATGTTGAGCAGAGAACACATATATTATCAATTCTGAGAAAATGAAAACACTCAGGAAACAATCATTTCCATATTACAACAGAAAATTGGATTTTCTGGTGAATAATGAAAATGAGGCCATCGCTCCCCCCGACCTCCTCTCTCTGCAGTATTTGTTCTGTGCCCCTCACCTTGGTATCAATGTGCTAAGAGATGATTATTAAGTGCAACAAAGGCCACAGCTATGCACAGTTCTGGAAGATGTCCTAGCCTGTTTCAACTCAGCTATTTTTCCCTCCTTGCAGTCTCTTCAAAGACAACGAAACCTTAGGTGAAATGAGAAGTGCATGAACTACACTAACCTTGAACTTGCTAAAAAATAATTACTTGGATTAACGCAACATCATAAACATTCATCCCTGTCTGTTGGGCCAGGAGAAACCCTTGGGAGAAGGTTTGTTTCTGGAGAAAAGCCACGTCCCCCCACTCCTCCTTCACGCCGGCCCTCCATGGTCACGGGGCAGAGGATAACGAATTGTGACTAAAACTGCCTCAAGATGAATCCGTTTGTGAGGGATGGAAAGTGTGTCATGCAACGCTACTTTGGAGGGAGATAATTAATACTGCACAAACAATCACTGGAAAAGCTAAACACGTTATTTGAATGTTTTGAAGTAAATGGCAAAAGACAATGTTTAAATTAATTATTAATTAAAAATGAATGTTGCCATCTTTAAAGTTTTTTTTTTTCAAAGCACTTTGTGCACTGATTTAAAATGCTGCGATATCAAAGTACCCAGAGCCTCAGATTCCTTCGTGCCCCCTCCCCTCTGACAACACATTATGCAGGTGGGAAACTTTTTTTTGCCATTAAATGCTAATTAGCTTCACAACTAATTACAATCATGGTATTAGGTTAATGTTTTCCTACTTTTTGATTTAGACTTACTTTTGTAAATCCCTTATTCAAATTACTTTGAAGTAGAAGACTACAAATTACTTCTCTTTTTAATGTGTAATGTGAGCCGTGGCAATCCAGCCAGTAATTTTACAGCCTGTTGTGAGGAGCAGAAAGGCAGCGTGGCTCTTGTGCAGTTATTCACATAGGTATCCAACTGCTCAAGAACTACGAGACTTATAAACTCCGGCTTCCTCACCAGCTGACAAATACCCAGTGTGTAATGCGAGGGGAGGGGAGAGTTTACAACTTTGCAAACTCACTCCATCACCCCATAAATACTGAGCACACCCATCGGGGCATCACACCCTTCCTGCTTTACCCTTTTCCTGCGCCAGCTTGCTGCTCGGGTGCCATTCACGTTGAGCAGGGATAGCAATCCCCCATTACTTCATGTGGTTATATATGCCCTCATTATACTGCCGTCTGTTGCTATAATGCTCCTATTAATTTTCCTTTTGATATTTTAAGAGCAATCTATAAATCAAGCAGACCTTCACGTGTGCCACCATTACTGCTTAGTAAGGCCGGTGTGCGTTGAGTGGTTTTTTTTAGACTCACAAAACAAGCCTATTTCCCAGCTCTGCTCCACTGGCCACACTTGTCGCATGGACCAAAGGGGAGAGAAATCACATTTTTTTTTCTCCAAGAAATGCAGTTGCCTATGAGATTTTGCCATGTTTAAAGACAAGAATTGAGAACAATTTTATAGCTCCGTGTGCTTGTCTGACTGGACTGAGCTGATGGGTTTTATGTGGAAATTGGTAAACAACCCTTTTACAGTCTAGAGAACCTAAGCATGTCCCGAGGAAGAGATGTCTACTCTTGCTCCTTCATTCATAAACCTCAGGAACCAACTGTGAAGGTCTCCAGAATCACACTTCAGCAGATAGTAAGACAGCCCTAGAGCCACACGCATGCTGCTGCTGTACTTACATTGCTTGCATAGGGGAACGTCCTGGACTACTGTCACTCCCATTACTGTTCGTATGCTCCATTGCACCATTGAGCTCTTCCCTCATCGCGTTGGCTAAATTGCCCAGAGTGGGATTTCCCATGGAAGCAGTAGTGTATAGAGGTATACTGTTCTCAGCCATTGAAGCCTGCCAAGGACACAAACAAATGTATGAGGAGCCATGACTAACATTTTTGTACTTTGTACAACACGTTCACTTCTTCCAAAACATTCTCCACATTTACATTATTTGCAATTACCAGGTTTTAAAATATTGTGCTTTCTGATAGGTATTACCCTGATTCCACCAAGGGAAATTTAACATCATTTACATCTGGGCTTAAGCATTCATAGCAGTATCGGCTTGTGAGAGGACAGAGCTTTCCATTCCCTATTTGGAATTAAACCCCCTGGAAAAAATAAAACGTCCTTTTCTTATTTTCATTTTGCAAAATTATGTTTGGGGCCTTGGGGTTTTTTATGGCTTAGGTTTGGGCTTTGTTTTTAATGAAATAGGGAAAAAAATCAGGACTTGCTCAGATGCTTAACTTTGTGCCAGACCAAACGGGCACCAAGCAGGAGGGCAGTGGCACTGAGTTTGGTTTTCCTTGGGACCCAAGTGGTGGTTAGCATTAACTGGATCAGTCAAGTTGTACTGACCCACCTCAGAGCTGGACCAGTCCATGTACGTTTTTAAGCTTCAGCAGCTCAGTTCTTACCTTAGCTAATACAGACCTGACCATTTTATTTCCATTTTAACTTGCTCTAAAGAAATGCCATGCAGAGGCACACTGGAGTTAGCTTTCTAAATGGAAATCTTTGTAGGAAGAGAATGAACTGTTAAATATTTTCCTTCTGATTCCCACCGTTCTGCCTGTTAATATTTACTGTGTGTCAGTATTAGCTCATGTTGACGGCACAATCCTGCACCCAGTGCAGCAGTAGTGGGAATGCAGAAGCCCTGAGCCCCGGAGGAGCCCAGTGTTTGGCAGGGATGGGATGCATGGCTTTTCAAGGGACTTGAAGGACATTCAAACATTTCACCCATCCCAGCTGGATCTGGTTGACATCATCCACAGCTTTCTGAGTGCTGGAGAGCCACAGATGCTGGCTTGGCAGCGCTTGACCTGCTCCAGAGGGAGGTCAGCCGGCTGCACCAGCAGAGGCAAAAACTCCATCAGGCTCCAGGTCTGTGTGATGCAAACCCTGCCCATGGGAGGGGAATCCATGCAAATGTACTCCCCACTGAATGCTCTCACCTGCTCCTAATTCATGGGACAAAACTGCTTGCTGGTTGCTATCTGAGACAGCAGTTATTCACAGGCACAGACGGAGACTAGGCTGAGGAAAGGGAGGAAAGACCAGCGCTGACTGCACCATCTCCAGGAGCACAAGCCCCTTTTATCCTTCCTTACGCTGACCTCTCCATGTGCAGCCCTACGTGTCACAGATGATTACAAAAGCTATTCTAACGGGGAGGATTATTTTTATCTTCTTGATTCAACAACCGGCAAACTCATTGTGATTAGGGGATGCAAAGAATGGTTCACATTTCCTGCACTTGGCAAAATAATGACTCAAGTTCTTCACCCATAGTGATAACTTGTAATTGGAGTAAAGCAATTTACTGGGGGAGAGGTGGGACATGAGAAGTATTAGCTATAAAGATAATAAGAGGGGAGGAGGGTGCCTTGGAAGCCCCCAGTGACCCGCTGGGAAAAGAAAACTCTGGTGAGAGCTGGAGTCCCTTCCACACACACAGGAGAGAGAGCTGCTGCTTCTGCCTCACACAAAGGAAGATGTCAGAGGGGTCTGGGTGAAGGAGAGGGACAGCTCTGATATCCCACATGGAAAGAGAAGCAGCCCGCCATACTAGGGATGTGCAAAGAACCGGTCTTTGGTGAGGTCCCCAAAAGACTAGGGAACGCTGCTCCTCAATTATTAAGCATGGCACTGGCAGGTAAAGTGGACTTGTGTCCTAAGAGGAAGGCTGCTGCTCAAGCTAGGTCCGAAATGCTAACATGGCACCAGCCACCAGACGGATTCACCCAAATGCCTGCATAGCATCCAAGCACCTGCTGAGATTTTGCCTCCAAAATCCAATGAGGGGGTAGAGCAGAGATGAACCTGTTGGTGTATTTCCAACCAAAACCAGGCCCTGTCCAGTGCAATGTATATTGTTCACCCTCATTTTATAAGAGGGGTCACAGTGGTGGCAAATCTGGCCCAGGCTCTTCTCTCCATCAACTCGGTTCACACGATCCTACACGGTGTGGGCACGAGTACATGCCACTTCCAGGAAAAGAGGGAAATGGAAACAGTTTGGAGGTTATCACAAAAGACAGGAATGGATGGAGATGACGACAACGACACGTGTTTCAGAAATAAAACACGAACGGTTGCATATGACAAGCATATTAATTGAAATTAGTCACATAGTTAACAATGTGAAGAAATGCAGGATCATTTCATTTTTGCCTTTCAGCCTCATGAATGTAAAATGTGCTTGTAATCTTAATACTATTCAAGAGACAAAGCAGTCTTTAAAAAATCACACTTCAGAAGACTCAAGGGAAAATAAGTTACTAATGAATGGTATTTACAGTTGCTTCATTTAAACATGCTTTCCTCTGCTTTTCAGAAGTTACTGCATGAACTCAAATGAGAAGAAACATTTGTTTTTCTCCTAATAATCTGTTTCTTGGTTCTGTAAAGAGAAGTCTGCTAAATATTCCACAAAATGCAGTTGGCCAAGCAAATACAGCCATCAGTGAACTTCTTGAGAAGCAACCCTCAACAAATAACTGGGGTACAACCACACATGGATTAGTTCACAACGTATGGAACAGGTTTGAACCCCACACAAACATACGCACACCCCCTTGCAAATTCAGGGCACAGTAATGTATTAATATCTTTGGTTCATATAGCAAATACTGACTTTACCTGGTGCTTCTGAGATAGACTCAGGAATTTGCAGACGGGGAAAAAAACACAGCACATGAAAAAGAGCTGGAGACATGCACACTTTTAGGCTGCAAGTTATTAATTGTGCACCGACAATTGCGCATGTCTACCGAGTGAAAAACCAGAATTTGTGTCTTACAGTTTAAATCAATACAAATAATCTTTCTTTCTTCTATAGGAATTGCGTGGTTTATTTTCTACTAACAATAGGAAGATATGCAAAAATAGCCCTTAAAAGAAAAGGAGGAAAAATGATCTGCTTTCTCTTTAAACCCATGAACAATAGAAGGTCACGTGCCGCAGTATCCTATCATTCAGCACATTAATAGCTGTGCTAGAGTAATTACACTTGTGGTATTTTTGCCTCAAGTGAAATTCTGAAATAAGAGGATGGAAATTATGATACTGCTGATAAATATTAATAAGTGAACTTTTAATTTTTTTGCCACAATATTCAAAATGCTAAGCATCTAGCTAATGCTGAAGCAGCCTGATATGTGTTTGCCTCCAGGGACTATGATGCTTTATGCACTTAAGAAAAAAGTTTAACGGAATTAAAATTTAATATCTAATTAGAGCAAGGCTAATATATTTGAAATGAGTGGGGAAGACACACGCCTCTGTTGCATATTCGCTACAGTCATTAATCTTACCTGTAAAGCAGCATTGAGAGGTGTGCAGTAGGTGTGGCTGGACTGTATGTTTTTAATAAGAGAAGGGTTACTGTATAAGAAAAACATAAAAAGGAGAGTTAAATGCAACCAACTTCTGTGCGAGCGTTTCAAGCATGTAATGCTTCCTCCCACACCAGAAACTAGAGCTGAGACTGTTTTTTCCACACAAGTTCTCTCTTTTTTTTAATTTAAAGAAAATATCGAGTTTCAGGCTACAGTTATCTTATTTGCCTCTACTAAATAAGGAACATCATTATCTCTCAACGTTACCTCACCATGTGTTCTACTACCCTGCATTAGCAGCACATCTTGGCATCTCTGCTCATTTTAGCTGTGTTCAGGAGAAATTCTCCAATATTCGTCGTGTCTGGGAGCCAGTTACCATGTAAAGGTCCATAATGAGGAGCTATGAGCAAAAGCATCATGGGACATTTTAAATACTGCTTCATGCAAATCATCCTCAAAGTCGCCAACAACAGAGTCCCTTGCAATGGAGCAGGGGATGCTGATGACAGAGGATTTGAGCCACGTTACTTCCTGCCAGGTAATGGCCCAAAAGGGACTGCCTACACCATCACCCCTCACAGACTGGGGCTGCAGGCATGGATGCGTGACAGCAGGTACTGCTGCACTGCAGTGAGGCAGTACAGACCACACAGAACAACATGCTGCCCTAAAGGCCATTTTAATAAAAACTATTCTGGTGTGCTATTCTGGACCCTTACTTTACTCATCTTAAGTTTACATAAGGAGTCGGATTTGAGGAAAATGAATGCCAAGCATATCTGCTCTCTCTGTAGCAGGCATCTAAATACCACTGGTTCCACCAGAGGGGAAAAAAATATTAAAAAAGAATCATCAAATACAACCTAGACAAAAAGTGACAATACAAAAAACCTCCAACAAGTTTTAGCACTCACTGGGTATACTTATTATTGGGCTGTTTTTTTTTTCATGTGGGAATAAATCACAGTGAGAAGAGTCTTAACTGAGTCCCTCCCACAGGGACCAGCAAGGATCAGTTGTCCTGGAGAGATGGACTTCAAATAAAGGTCAAAGAAAATTGCTTTGGGAACCCCAGGAATATTTGTGCACGGTTGTTGTAGACACAGGTTGGCCTGTTGATTATAATCTTTACAGCTGGTCTCACTGCACTTCCAAACTTTTCGAAGGTAATTCAGCATTTCTGTTTTATAAGCACCTTAACTCTATTTCTTTGTAAAATAAAGCAAACAACTGAAAGTGAAGGAAAACATTAGAATTAAAACTTATCTAAAGCCTTTCCTGGCATGTTTCTGTCTTCCTGACAGGTCTACAGCAGCATTTCTGTGCTAGCGTGGATAATTAGTCTACATTGCACTATAAACAAATGCTATCCCAGGCACGTCAAAGAAGAGTTATCTGCATTTGGATTATCAGAGTAGGACACACAAAATACACATAACAACCAAAAATTTAGTTTCTTTAGCAGCAAAGGTGATGTCACTATTTCGTGAAATGCAAGTCTATATGAGATGGGTAAATCATGCAAAGCAAAGCAACAGCAGAAAAAAAAAATTAAAGCAAGTAAAAGCTCTTACTGTGCAACAAGCTCGCCAAAGTTTTCATCAGGGCAGTATTTTCGAGGACGGCCTCGTTGAATATGACGGCCACGTTTAAACTCTTCATCATCAACAGTCCAAAAGGACCCAAACTCATCCTCTACTCTGATAAAGCACTTATGCAGTGAGAGGTTGGTGCGAATGGCACCCTGGGACAAGAGCAGCAGCAAAGGAGATGAAGTGGAAACAAAGGGACACGGGATCGGGGACAGAACAGACATCAAATACAGGGAAAAGGAAAAAGAAAATAAAATGCAATAAGCATAAGCAAATGGTTTGTGAGGGTTAATATGCATTGCCACCTAAAAGCTACTAGCATGTGATGCAACAAACACCAAGCAAGCAGGGTCAGGGTACTGGTGGGCATACAAACAGTAGTGATGAGATGTTTGTCTTGGTTTCCCTTAACTGAAACAATGTGAAACCACCTGTGGTTGGTCTAACGCCAGCTAGCAGCCAAAAGCCTCTACGTTAAACTGTAAGCATGATCCAAGCTAGGCTAAGAAGTTCAAACATGGTGGACATACCCACTGATCTTTTGTGGCCTTCGTTTTTGGAACTCTTGTTCATCCACTGTCCATACTGCCCCTTTAACGTTTTCTACTCTCACAAAACACTTGTGAAGACTAAGATTATGACGCACTGCATTCTGCAGCAAGTATAAAAGAGAAAACATTCAAAAACTTTCTATGAGAAAATGCTCATCATTGTCCAAGAACAGCAGCACAGACAGCTTGACAGTCCTCATTTTGCAACATTAAGCCCCTTCCCCTCCCCGCACCCGCTTGCTTTTCCCAGCTCTTTACATCTTCTTTTGCAAAGACAAAATAAATACGAGCTTAAACCCGAGATTAAAAATTCAAGTTACTCTTATCAATTATCCCCAGTGTGAATGAGAAGAGCCATCATCTTAAGCATGCACGTTGTATAATACAACACATTTCATACAGAATACAAGAGGAACATTGCTAAGACATTTTCAAAACAAATATATACGCTCTGCAAAGAGAAAACTTCTCCCCTCCTGGAAAAGAAAGCAGTTAGAAAGGATTTCACACAAATACAGACAGCTCAATTTAGCAGGGAGGCACAGGAGAGGGTGTTGTTGTGGCTAATGTGAATCAGGTGCTGAACCTCCACACCCACTGCATGGACCGGGGGCTCGGCAGCACCCCACCGCCCAGCACGGCACTGACTCCTGCCTCCACGGCCTGCTCTTATATGGAAGTTGGCTCCTATTTCTGGCAGACTACTGTACTGACTGATCTGAGCCTCTGCCAAGTAAAAACATGAGGAGGGCCCTCTGGAACAAAGTGATAAAATCCCCACAGCTCATCACCCAGAGGGACCCACGCTCATGGCATCCGATGCTCAGATGTCCTCTATGCAGCTCGGCGCTGCAAAAGGATGAGCCAGGCCAACCCCTCCGACGTGCTTGGACCTTTAATGAAGCCAGACATAATGAGACACCTCGCTACGTCCTGGCAAGCTGTTGGCTTTTCTGTCCCTGCTCCCTCTGAAACGGTGCCGAGAGCCTTGTTATTCCTCAAATGGAGTGCCATGCTTCTTCCCTGTTTTAGTAGCTTTCTGAGCAAATACCCTACTACAACAGTTGGAATCAATGATCTTAAAGGTCTTTTCCAACCTGAACAATTCTATGAGTCTACAAAGCAATTGGAATTTGTACATGGAGCTTGTCCCCAGCACTGCTGAGAGGGGCTTGGTAAACAGGGAAAACAGAAGAAGCCATTTGCTGAGAATATGCAGGCGAACAAATTCCCTATCACTGGCACCACTGATTTAGTCAATCTGGTTGACTCGCTAGCAGGCACAATGCCAGCCAAACACATGGCCTGGTCTAGGCAACTAAGAGACTACAATTTTTTTCCTTCCTTCGTTGTCTTCTTGGTTTTTTTTTTTGTTGGCTTTCTTTTTTTTAATGAACATCGGGTCTGGGTTGTGAAAAGGAGCTCTAATCATGAATGTCTAAATCACTATGCAAACAAAGGGTATGCACAGTGCATTTGTCATGTAAATTAAGAGGCAGTGGTGTGTGTGCCTTGGAGGGAAAGGCTAAGAGTCTTCTGCTGCTTTTCCATTTCTCTGCAACCACCAGCACAGTCCTCACACTCCTGCCCATAGTATAGGAAAAGATTCAGGGCTCAAACGGCCTTCATGCAGAAATGCTTGAGTGCAAATGCATCTGCTCTGGTTGTAGGTGCTCGATCTCAGCACTTTTCCACACTGATTTGCTTGTGAAATGTTAGAAAAATTAACCTTGAATATGCTTTCCTTCTCAGCAAAGCAGAAATTTAGCAAAGACCCAAACACTCCCATCAAGACCACCTTCTTCTGCCCGTACTTTCTTCTGCCCTTACTTGTTAATGATTTTGTTTCTGTTTTTTCTCCTCCCACCTCTTCCAGATTTCCCGACTTTTGAAAGTTTTGGCAAAATCCTTGATTTTAAGGTGGAAGAAAAACATCCAAACGCCCCACACCTTACGAGCTAAAATCAGCCAGCTCAGCAACTGCTGGTGGGTGCCGCATTAGTGCAACCTGACACAGGACTGCTGGCCCACATCTGGGTAACTCAGGCAGTTTCCTGTGAAAATGGGAACACTGTCAAGTCTGGAGCAAAACGTAAGAATAATAATGCTATTTCCCTCAGTGAAAGCTGATCTTGTAGCTCATACAGCAGTTGATCAAACACACACAGCAAAGTTCAGCAAAGAGAGATCTCCAAATTTGTAAACAGTCTCTAAATACATGGTTGAGCAGAAGTATTTGTGTTCCTCTTTACATTAATCCTGGAAAATACTCTACAGTCTGGTTTTGTTCTCTTGAAGTCAATGTGCAACTGATGGTTAAGGCTGATGGATATGTTGAGACAGACAAGTTGAATATTTGTAAGACATTCATGAAGCGCTGCTCTCACTTTCTGTTTTCCATGTGATCACTCATTTAAGGAACTCATGGAAGAAAAGAATTGTTCTGTTTCCCCTGCCTCTGGATACTTGCTATTGAACAGATTTATTTGAACAATACCCCAACGTTCTGCAGCCACACCTGCAGCCTGTGCCTCGTGGCTGCAACTCAGTGCCAGCAAATTACTTCAAAAACTCAAAAGCAAACAGACATTGCCTCTGACCTGTCAGAACCAGTTCACAGCGCTCCCCCAGCAATCAGCTTAACAGAAAAATTAGGAACTATTATTGTAAAATTATATATTTACCTTGTTAAAAATATTTGTATGCAAGCCACTTTCACACAAAAATTACCCTGAACATGTTTGAATGTAGTAAATGAAAGGGTTTGTTATTTTAATAACTGCTCAGGCTCTGCTGTACTGCATTTTGGGAAAGAGGTTCATTTTGCAAAGGTCTTTATTCCTGCACTCTTCTGTATTTTTAAAAGAGGGCTCAGGGAAGCTTGCTCACACCAAACCCTGACCCTAAACTTGGGGAACACTAACCCAAATGCCCCCCAGGCTTTAGCTGAAGGTGAACGCAAATCAGCACGTATATATTCAAATTATTCTGATTCTGCAATTAGCCCCTTGTGCTTGTTCTGCGCCCCGTGGGCTTCCCATCATGCCAATCCAGAGCTGCATTTTCATCCCCGCTTGTTTCTGAAGGCTGGCATAAATCTGAGCAGTCTTCAGCAGGAAAACCTGTATTACTTGATGCAGTCGAAAATTTTCCTAGTGCTGGTGGAACCTGGGGTGAAGCTCTTCTTCCCTGTTAAGTAAAGCAGGACCTGGGCACCTGCACAAGGTCTCCAAATGGTACCAGCCTTCCTGAGACACACCTTGCCCTTCTGGAAGCCCGAGGGTCTGCAGCTCAGTTTCCCTTGCACCCTGCAAGTGTATGTGGCTTCTGGGACTATATTTTATGTGATGCACAAAGCTAATTCCTAAGACTAGCCTTGCAGGAAATACAGCCAGGGCTGCCTGCTACCTTCTTCCACTCCCCTTCCATTTCCCCTCCCTTTGCTGCTGGAATTAAATAGGATTTTTACTTCAGCACCCACACCTGCAGCTGTTGAATAGTCCTACTGGAAACATTCCAGCAGCAGAAGACAGGCAGGTCTAAAAGGATCTTAAATCAGGGAAAGTTAATTTCCTTTCTGGATAGTACGGAAGCTGCAAAGTGAAACACTGCTGATGTTTTCCAACTTCAGTGAAGAATCAAAGCGGCAAGCATAGAGACTTTTCCTTGAACCTAAGACTTTCTAGACCAAGGTTAAAAATGTACAACATTGTACTGGGATCTGAATTAAAAGCAAAACATGCTAGTAAAACCCAAGCTAACTTCCAAGGACCATTTTTAGCTCCATCCTCTAAAGGAATTAATTGTAAATGCAGACTGAGACAGGAAAGAACAGGAGCTGATGAAAACGCACATATGGGACATACTCACCCTACCTGGTCATATGAAGTTGCTCGAGAGCAACAGAGTCACCTAGTCTAAGAGAAACTCGCAGTAGCAGGGGTGCAATCTTTACAGCAATACGAGATCGTGGTGATTCATGTGCCATTGCACAAGCTTCAGAAGCCAGCATGGATGTTATAATGCCATATATAAGAGAAGTGGCCCCCCAAAATACCAAAAAATTTAACTGCTCAGCCTTCTTACCTAGCGATATCTGAGGTAGTTATGGCAGGAAATTAAAGTGTCAAATAACAAGTTCATTTCTGTAAAACACATATCTTATCGTGGAGCTTGCTTTTTCCATGTCATGCTCAATAAGCTTCTGCTGTGCAACTTAAACTATAAAAAAGGAGGTTTGCGACAGATCTGTGTATACAGTTAAGAGTCACTGATTGAGGAAAAAAAAACACTGATCTGTAGATCCTAGGGAAAAAAGTGGTCATTGTGATTACAGTCTGCCTAACTAACAGACAAACAGTGAATCTTCTGACACAATAACTTTACCTCCTTTTTTTCTTTCCTAATACGTTCCAGCTGAAGGGTTTGAGTTTCACTGTTAGCAGCAACCACACAGAGGAACTCGTGACATAATCACAGAACATAAAAGCCAATAATGGGGATTCAATTAGTGGTTTTCAAAAGTAGAAGAGTTTTTCTGCCAAATATCAAACTGTTCCTGCAGATAAGGCACCCAGTGTGTGTCAAAACTGCTGATCTAAATTTTCATGTCCACACGTCGTTACAATTTGCTATGTCATCAGCAACGTCTATTCTGTACATGCCAGACAGCAAAGGCAAGAGGCACAGGTGGGCCAAGGCTTACCTTCCACGTTGCTGCGTTGCGTCTGAAGTAAGCAAACATTCGCGTGAACCAGTTGTAGATTTCATTTAGTGTTAGCTGTTTTTCTGGCGACTCGAGGATGGCCTTGTGAAGCAAAGCGATTGCAACATCAGTTATGAGCACACCAGTACAAAATACACTCACAGTTTTACTTTATCAAATACAGAAAGGAAAGAAAGGAAGAAAGGAAGAAAAAAAGAAGAGATTTGGAGCAAAAAATCCAAAGGAGGGTTTTCACAATATGAACTAAGATTAATGGCTGTATTTAACAGTTCAATGGCAAAATTCAAAATGGAATTATCTAATTGTTTTGAGTTTTTATTTCTGTTTCCTTACAGAAATATTAATTTATCAGTCATTCATAAAGCAGAATCAAAGAGAAATGCAAAACATTTCACTAGCTGATTAAAGCTCAGTAATTATTTAGAGCTCAGATTAATTCTAGGGATCAGAGATTACTGTAGCTTGTGATAATTGACTTGCCATCTTTAAACAGGCTCATTTTCACTGTTGTGTGAAATGAATTTCCTAATAATCACATCGTATTGTAATACTTAATCAAAAGCAATTATGTTATATATTGCAGTTCTAAAAACCCTTATAGTAAAGGTTTGAGCATTTACGCACGCTTACATACCGAAGGTTTGAAAATCCAGAGTGTGCACATATATTTTTCCTAATCCAAATGCGTGTTTGGCTCAGCTTACCTGTCTAATTAAAGATGCATACGTGAATGGTGGTCTAACTTCGGCGTTCTTATAAAATTCTTGGTTCTGGGCAATATCTGCTAAATAAGAGCAGTTGTTCTGTTATCATCACAGCCTGCTGCTGCCGGGCTTCAGGCAACAAGCTGCCCCGCCAAAGGAGCCACACCATCAGAACCCCTTTACCTGAAGAAATGGGGACATTGTATTTATCCGAGTACCGCCTCCGGATGGGTCCGACATTGTGCATGCTCGTGGTAGTGATGACCGATGGTCCCTGTGTGACGGGAGTGATGGGCGCAGTTGGGGTGGTGGGAGTATGAGGTAAGCTCTGCGGAGACGCCTCGGATGCAGTCTTGGAAAGCGTGACACTCGATACCAGATTCAGCTGTGGAGGGAAGGACGAGGGTTTCATTACAAACGGCATTTCTGGCTAATGAAAGGCTGCAAAGAAAATTCTTGGTAACGGGGTCTTCCTCAGTTTGAAGCAGAGAGCACTTGCTTCAGCGCCAAGTCCTGTTGTAATGTTTCCATCAGGAGCCAGTAAAGTGAAATAAATATATACATTTCTGAAGAGATTTAAAGAAAGAATAACGCAGCCTGCTGCTGGAACTCCAAATCATGAATTTTTATCTAAACCTTAAAACAAGATCTCACACAGCACATAATAATTTCAGTATTTTATTTTAGTTCCATTGTTTCACAGTCTAAACCCCACACATCTCTTATTTCCATGCTGTCATTATGCATAGCTTCTAATCAGTCTTCTTGGATATTTTATTGAAGGCATCAGGCTTAAAATAAAAGGCAAGACTTTCTTAGGGATGTACTAGGGAGAAACTCAATCTCTCTGTTCAGTATTCAGGCTTTTTCTTTTTCCCCCCCTGTTCACCCATTTTAAAAGCAAAGCCCAGAGTAGGTTAACACTGGACTAATTTAATTAATCACACTGCATGAAACACTGCAAGGCCTCAGTCCTGCAGAACTGGCACCGCTCTTCTTTTTCCTCCCAGGATGGAAGGTATCGGCATTACCTGCACGAAGCCCAGCCCAGGACAAATGGCAGCTTGCCACCTCAGGCTGTAATATACAACTGCCTTCAGGGCTGCGCATCAAACCCAGCTCCAACTCAAGCACTTTCAATACACAATCCTATTTATATAACCAGCATCCACATTCCTCCCTGACCCCTTCGTTTTGCCCTACACCGTCCTTTGAAAGACGACTCTCCATCTCAGTAGGTCACTCCTGCTGAAGTATTTTAAACAAACAGTCTGATCTCTTAACTACAACATCAGAAAAGACGACTGAGAAAAGGGCTCTTTGACTACTTCTACATTTCCTTCCCTTAGGCGGTTTTGCGAGTAATATTGGTGAAATCCTGACCCCACTGAAGTCAGTAGCAGAATTCCTACTGAATTTAACAGGAAAATATTTTACAACTTTTGTTCGTTATTAAAATTCCTTTTTGCTTGATATGAAACCTTTTCAGATGAAGGCAAGGCGCACTACTCGGCTATGCTCCCAAATATCTCATGTTTATCCATAAGGCAATGCATTAATTTTCCTCATATGAAACTAAGCAGATAAGAAAACTCCTATTAGCATCCCTCATATGAGTTAATAGCCATATATAACATTTCTTTATAAAAATAATAGGATTTATCCAAAACAAAGGTAGTGCAAAATAAAAGGCTCTAATATTACAGAAAGGGTACCAACACAAAAAGTCCACTGCCCACAGAAAGGGCACATCTGAGCAAGAGGTAAATTGTGACTGGTCTTTCCCTCTGGATGGTGAGAAGGAGCAAGCAGAGGGAAGCCTCAGCCACAAACACCTAGTGCTGTATGGCTGCAATGGTGCACAAGCACCCCCAAAGAAAGAAGGTGGTGAGCAGCAGACCTGCAAACACCTACTTCTCTGGGCAGGGGCTTACAACCAATGCTTCGCCTTCCAACAGGAAACGCTTAACACTACATGGCAAAGCCAGAGAGCACGAACCCATCTGGGGATGGTGAAAGGTGGTGAAATATAGTATTGATTTCCCAGAGACTCCCACAATCAGTGTGAACCGCTATCGGTAGCGTGGAGGTGAGCATGCCTGCCCAGACCCCAGGGGGCCAGCACTGCTGCCATGTGCCACCCAGTCCGATTGTTGATGGGCATGATTTAAGGACACTGATTAGGGACATGTATATAGTAATGTCTCCCTGTTATCCATCTATTACATATGATAAAAGGACCAGTGACGATAATTATAGTACAACTGACAGGTCTCACCATGAAGTTAAATCTACTGTATTTTATCTCAGTTTCTAAATGGACATTTTAACAGTCCAATAACTGCGAGCAAATCTGCATCAATTTTAAGTGCCCATCTCCAGTGCAGGCTCGGCAGTCGGGCCCTCCCGTTGCAAAGATCACTGCTCGTGCTTCATCATTACGGCTCCAACTACTCCATTTCAAAAGAGTCCCCTTCCTTTTTTAGTGTGCAAAAACTTAACATTTAATCTGTTTCTACTAGGGAACTGCGAGAAAGGATCCACAAAGGTCACTGTTCCCTGCTTAAAGAATTTGAATTGAGTTAAATTTCTTTAGGCTTTTCAGCATAGGTAGCAAGTAGGAATAAACAGAAGAGGACGAGCAAAGGAGGGGGGGCTTTAACAGGCTTGACAAATGACACTGTGATTCACACCCACTGCTGGGCTGCCACTAATAAGCTACAGAGGAAGCAGCCAATCTCAGCTAATTACCAGATAAAATTGTATTGTAAGGACTCTAATTAGGAGATGCTTATGGAGGTGATCTAATGATTAAACGCTGCATCCAAGTGACCCCACCATCAATGTGCAGTGGTGCAAGATGTCACCAGAATATTTTGTAGAAACAGTAATTTTATTTCAAGGAGGGGAGGCAGTAATATTTGTAATAATGGCTATGAGGTAAACTAATTAAAAGACAGTTCCTAAAGGAAGACTGTGGCTTTGAGCAGCTGTGGCCGTTCCAAAACAAAGTGCCAAATCTCAACAGAGGAGCTGCAGTCAAGTGGAAAATTTCTGCCTGACCTCTGCTCTTGCTATTAATTTGCAGGAAACCTAATGACACATATACATATTCCCACAAAATTGTTCTAATTGCTAATTTGCCAAAGGAGCCCAGTTTCCAAATTAAACATGACTGCAGTCTGTGAGGAAGGAGAGAACAAAAAGCTGGAACGCAGCAAGTCTGCTGCGTTTCACCTCCGACGACCATTTGCGAGCCTGAACCAACAAGTTAATGAAACACGACCTTGTCGATCGCTGGAGAAGTTTTTCCTTTTTCTGTGTTTTATTTGATGACACTCTCCTTTTCCAGCCGGGGTCCATCCCTGCCTGTGCCATTACTGAAACACAAGCCAGTGTAACGGAGGAGAAGGCTGCTCTCCTTCCATAGACCTTCGCCGCTGCTTCCTTTGTTGCATCTATAGCACAAAGGCTGAAAAATCGGTTGTGAATTAGAGCAGAATAACAAATTATGAATGGTGTTGGTTTTGTTGCCATCTTGAATTATTAATCCAAATGGTAAACTATTAAATCTTAATATTGGCATTAATTAGAAATGTGAAAGCGGCCGTGGATGACTGTGCAGGGCAAAGATCAGGGAGGGACTGGGCTGGGAGGGTTTCTTTTCCTGATGGAAACTTGACACGGTTTCTCCCTGTTTGCATTTCCTATTTAAAAACAAGCTACTATGATTAGAAAAGCTGATCATGTTGGTATTTTGTGCGCAGTCTGTTTCCCACATACCGCAATTTTTGGATGAGGTAGTATTGCTGGCAGAGGGGAAGGGAGCCTAAGTCAGGGAGTGAGCACTCCAATGAGCAGGACTCATTGTACTCCTGTACAGCAGTAAGGCACAACATGGAGCATCCTCCAAGTACACTGGAGAGCACAGCCCCTGCACCAAAGGGTTAAATGATTTTGCAATGTTTGTACTGGGGATGGGGAAGGATTTCCTCCAGCCCTTACTGAAAACAAAAAAAGGCAGCAATCACATGAGCCAACCCCCCCTCAAAACACCAAGAAATAAACACCAACAGGAAAACCACAAAAGCCTACAACAGTTTTAGGTCCTAAAATTCGGCAAATTCAGTCACTGAACTTTGTTGGGTGCTTTGTTCAGTTCTGAGCTTTGAGAACATTTCCTCATACTGTTTTAACTTCATCACAAATACCGTAGCTGTTTTAGCATTCAATATCCTTCTTAGGATTTTATTATTAACTTTCTCTTTTAAGAAATAGGCATGTCTTCCCATTAAACGTGAAGACTGAGTATCTAAATTTTCTTTAAATATAAACAAGGCAGAGAGGTAACCTTCTCCTTCACCCTGTAAAACACATTTCCAGTAAGTGCCTCTCCCACCAGGGATAAGTCTGATTTCTTTTTGTGTAAACATTTTACATGACAATGGTGGCTGCACATAAAAAAGCCCTGAAACTCTTTTAGAATTAAAAAAAAAAAGAATTTTATATATGTGTCTGTATATATGTGTGCATGTGTGTATATATATATATATATATATGTTTCTAATGTGATGGGGCCATACCCACTGCTGCAGGTCAGTGACTGCTGCAATAGATGCTGCTGCTCTGGTCCCATCTGGGACTGAGGATTTACCCGTACTGAGTTCCTGGGCCTGAAACACCCTGGAGCAGAGGTTCCTTTTCTTGACACCCAGGGTGGGAGAGAAAGCTAACACTGGGCCTGAAACTTTGTTAAATGCTGTGTCTTCCTCTCCCATTTCAGCCTGGACACATTAGTGCACTAGATGCAGAGCCTGGCAGGCAGCAATCACTTAGCAGGTGTTGTTATTGGCAGGAATACTAAGGGAACTGAAGCTGAGGAGTGAGACTTAATGAAAACCAGTATATAAAAACAGCTTTTGTTGTGCTTGAGAATCTCTCTTTATTGCTGCGTATCGTTATTTTTTCAACCTATCAAGTCCGGCTGCAGCAGCTAAAACGCTCAGTCATTACCTCAGCAGTTAAAAGACTATTTTTTTTTAATGCTTTGTTATTACAGTTGCTAAAAACAGTATTTCAAAACAATCATAACTGCTATGGTTAGGGTAAAAAAAATACATAGAAGAAGGGAGATTTAACAGTGCATCTTATTTAAAGTGCTGAAAGTTTCTCTCAAAGTCTTCTATTTTTAAAAGACAGCTATAGCACCCACTATGCAGAATTACTTGTTGCTGGGTGCTTTTTCCTTCCCTTCCTATGAACTTCAACATAAGTTAATCCCCCAAAAGAAAGCACATTTCCATTTCAACCTATTATGTTGCTCTCTAACACCAATGCACGTAGCATGTAGGGGAAGGTATCTTAATAGCAAAACCAGAACAACAATTCGTAAGAAATCATTCTGGCTTTTGTTTTGTGGTTTTGGTAGGAGTTTTTTGGGGTTTTACCTTGGAAAAAAAAAGATCACCATATAAAAATGTCACAGCCAACTGCTGCACAGAGAGCTTTGTCCTTGCTACATTCAGGCCCTTTAGTAGCACACCAAAACATCACTGGCAGCAATAACAGGGAACAACTTTGCCTGCTCCGAGTTGTGAGATACTTCCACCTTCTTCTGAAGTGCTGCACCACTGGCACTTTAATTATAAATCTGGACATTTCTGAAGGTGGCCCTGAGCACTGCAGCTTCTGATGGGCTCTCCCTTCCCAGCAGCTCCTCAGAAGCAGGGAAGCCCTTTGCAATACACCAGACAACACCAGCGACCTTCACATCCACCTCGCAGTCGTTTAGGCCATCCATCACTACGCTATGTAAGAACATGCTAAAATCTCATTGGCTTTAACAGGACCAAAGAGTTCTATTGAACGGATGTCTTGGTGGACTGGTGTAGTGAAATGCATGGATCACTCCACCACCCGTCCAAAGGTTAAAATTACTGCAAGGAGCTAAAAGCCACCCAAATGGCATGTATGGGCATGGCTATCCTGGTGCATACAACCTGCACTCTGAAGCTAGGCAAGTTCTGAATTGATGCACAACCATCAAGAACCAGGCTATGATCTACCTGGTCCTAATACAGCTGCTCAGCTTACTGCCTGAAGACCAAAAAGTAAAGACAAGGAATGGTCAGTGTGGATTATGAGCAGCATGAGGTTAACATGGACACTCAGCCACCAATTTTACCTGCCAGTAACAAAACAGCTTAAAAACAAGCATTATGATCCTTTAAGCAGAGTAAAAACATTTCCCCAGTCATGAAAAGGCTGTAATTTTAAATCCCAATTCATCGCTATGTTTGGATTTGCAGCCGCTCTTTCCTTTAAAATCACTGATGTACCATAATATATTAATTCTAATGTACACCTCTGCATTAGTTATGTTGGTAGAAAAAAATTAATTACTGGATGTAAAGAATACTTTGCATTGCAATAATGGTCATCAGATCTTTTCACCAAAGTCCTATCCCACTGAGTTAAAAGGACTAGGGTCTAGCACAGCCTAAGCAATGCCTGTGTATTTTTTTCACTAGGAAAGCACAATTTATGCAAAACACTATACTTCTACATTTTATAATTAATTTTCAAATGCTTCACCTATACATATTTTAATAATTTCTGATTTATCAGATGGTATCTATAATAAATTTTTCTATATTTCAATAAATGAAAAGAAGGCAGTTTCAATCCAACAACAGAGTGCCACACAATATAGGCCTGTCAGGCACCAATTTTTACTTCTAACATGTAAGTTAAAGGATAAGGAATTTATAATGCTGCCTGTGAACGAAACCACTTTTCATACACAAATGTGATCTTTTTTTTTCCAAAGGGTAATACAACAGTACATTTACATAAACTAATCCAAACAATCTATGTATTTGACAATGGCAAACCTCACACAGACTGCCTATTGTTGGTTTACATCTTGGAGTTCTTTATGTTGGCTTGTAACACTGCTCTAGCTGTCAAAGGTTTGACTTGGACTCTAAATAAATGGTTATAGAAGTGCTGTGCAGCGATATTGGACTTCTTTGCAAAAGAAAACCTGCTGTGTATGAATTCAAAAGCTATTAATTTTTCAGTCAAAAATATTCATGCCTATTTCTTTTAATAAAGAAACACTGTGCTGAGCAACTGAGAGATAATGTTGACTAGTGGTACAGAATTTTCAATAGAGCAGTTAAAAATAAATTTAGTAGGAGGTCCCCAACAAAGCTATAATTTTCCAGAATGTAAAACATTTTTAATACTAATCAAGACAGCCCTTTTCCCCCTGTGTTCACTTCTTTTTCCCCACTGCTTTTCCCTGTTTATTAGCTGTTAACAGTAATCTTCCTGGCGACACCGCCTGGTATCTCCATAGCCTACAACACCCGTGAAAGCTCCCTGCCCTCTGCGGCCGAGCATCGATCACGAGCCGCCTTGCCAAACACTGCTCGCCGCTTTATGATTTCCTCCCTTTAGTTTTTAATCCTTCCTCCTGAGGGGCACAGCTGTTATGAAAGGCCTCAAGGCAGAGTGCTTTGAGACTTCCAGATTATTCCGCTGCTTTAATTTTTAATCCAGTAAGAGCTATAGAAACCAAACCTCCTCCCCATTCTGTTGGGTCTACATACTTTGCCAACAATGCGCTGAAGCATTTGCATTCAGACTGAGATGGATGCGAGGAACTAAAAGAATGCTATTTTTGTAGACACTGTAAGTAGTTGCTATTCTAGAGGGCTGGTATTCACCGGATCAAGCAATTTTAGGCATCTCAACAGCTTAAATGGAAGGGTTTATACCTACCACTCAACTCTCTCCAAGAAGGCACCAAAATTTCCGGTTGACTTTGACATCTGCTCCAGTGTTGCTGAATAGCCTGCAATTTTCTGTCTAGTAGCCTCCCTATGCACTTCTTCAGCCATTTATTTCCAACTACGTGGAAACTGAGAAATCCTTTTCTAGTAAAAATGTGTGCGCGAAGTGTTTAATGATTTTATGTTCTCTATCTCTGTAATGTGTTCTGTTTCAGACATTAATTTTGTCTACCAACTGCATCTTGGCAGGCTACCATATTTGCTGGGTTAATAGTCTGACTCCTTTTTATTTCCATCACCATAAATCACACATATATGGGTGTGTGTTTGCTTTATTTATAGAAAAAAAATCAGTCAAAACAGATAAACCAATACTTTTGTCATTATGCTGCATCATTGCATATTGATTAAAATTGCTAGTACTAACTATAGATTGTCAATGCTCAATTAATTTTCACACAATGACTCAAAGCAAAATCAAATAAAGCCAGTGTACCTTTAAATCTTACAAATCTTAAAATCAGGAAGCAGAGCACTTTTTCCATTTTGAATAATCATTGGAAGCTCTAAGGAAGATTTTCAGCATTAAGAGGTTGGGAGAAAACAACAGTTAAAGAAAAGGCATTTTGGTCAGGGAATGAGATGGTGAGTCTGTCTGGGTGTGGGGATACCCAACAGTTTTCTTGGGTTGCAGAGCTCCTTGCTTCCCCTGCACCCTCTTTTTTAAAGGGCAATCTGGGGCAGAGAAGGTTTCCCTTCTCAGTTTCAACACTATAAAATCTGATACTCGTTAACCGTGATTAACATCAAAACATGCAGCTAGAGTCTCTTCTACTGTAAATGTCTGTCAGACAGGGAGAAAGCAGAATAAATATACTAAATATAATTTAATTACATCTCCTTCCTAACACTTCCTAAGATTTCATACGAGTTGGACTGATGCGAAGCAACTTACAGGCTACTATGTGAGGCTAGAAAAAAGCTCAATGCATCAGCTTTAAAGCAAGACATCTTTCAAACTCCATGAAGAGAAGGGGATGAGGAAACCCAGGTGCCCATGGCAGTGCCTTCTGCAAAGCAGCATCTTGCATCTCATCACCATGGCCAGCTCTGAAGCAGGCCACGTTTTGCATCATGTGCCCCAGTGGGGAACAGGAAAGAGAGGTTTGTTGTGAGGTTTTATTTGCTTTTGGCACAGTTCGGTACTTACGGGCTGAGGGGTGGCTTTTGGTTCAGTTGACTTCACATGCAGGTGTGTCATCATGGCTTGCAGGCGTTCTTTATCTTTTGCAAGCTGAAAGGAGGGGGGAAAAGAAATATCCTCTGTTACTCGCACAAATAAAACCCAGTCGCTGCTTATTCCTAATTAAACAGCTGGCACCGAGGCATGAGACAGAAGAGTTTTATTGCTGAGTAGTTTGGAAATTGTATATGGTCTATTCGTGAGGTAAAGCTAGCGCATGGTGCTGGGTGTCACTATTTCCCAAAGCAAAATGCATTAGCCCTCAAGTGAGATGAGCTAGACCTGCTGGCACCAAGAGCTTCACTCTAGCCCTGACAGCTAAAAGACAACAGTGAATCATGTTTATTAACCAGCCCCACTCCAGCTCAGGAGGCACAGCAGAAAGCAAGCGAGGCAGCAGCTGTGAGATGCCTTTGCCTCCTTTCAGACCTGAAAACAAGTGGCACAAATGGACCGTGGCTTTTACGGCACCTACAGACCTCGTGGCATGTGCAGCAAATTCTGAGGCAGCTGTGGTTAAACCACATGAGGCACCTCCATGGGGCACGGCAGGCAGCCTCAGCTCTTTTACTTGAGAAGGTGGCACAGCCCCTCAGTGGGTCATCCAGGGCAGGCAGGCTGGGAACCTGAGCAGGGACACCCTGAGCATGGGCAGGAGTAGCAGCGTGGGATGCCAGCATCCCTTTGGCATACACTTACAGGCAGCAGGATGGGAATGGCTAACAGTGTATAGACACTACCTCAGAGCGCTCGTCTCAGAACACCCAACATCATAGAACCAATACTTTCACTTTTTCTCATGGGTCACATCATGCCCAAGAGCTGGGGCAAAGCTCCTGCTCTGGATGTCTCTTCTACTTTATGGCTGAGATTTGCACCAGGCCACAGCTGCCTTGTGATCACACCATACACACCCTTAGCCAAGAAGGCTTCCCAATGCATTTCAGTGCGCTGGACAAACGCTAAAATTCATTATTTTTGGAAACCATATTCTTGTATGTGCAACAGGACTTTTTCCAGCTGCTTTAAAAAAAAATGGTGGAAAAATATAAAGAAATAATATTAATGAAAAAAGGGGTGTTATTAACCTATATGCCCAATGTAAAAGCTCCTGTTCCAGCAGGACTTGGACCAAGTTCTTACAAATGACAACTTTTGCAGACTTTTTGCTTTAGACAAGCCAGATTCCCAGTGCCAAGAGGAGAACTGTGCTCGCATTCCAGCAACACTTTAAACAACCTGCCCACCTTATCATCACCATCTGTTTGTAACAATAAAGTTGGGCTAAGTGTATATAAAAGGAGACTTGGTCATAAATCCCCACTTGTATCCTTACGGTCAAGGCTGTGTTGCTGTTTGCAAGGTGAGGGGTTTCTGGCTGTGCCAGAAAAGCGCTGCGATAGGATAAAACTTGGCACATGGGTTTCCAAGACAGGAATTAAATATAGGAAAACAATGGTGTGACCACTACGTGCTCTGGAAGTGCAAAAGCAAAATCACTGGGCTTTGTTAACAGCTGCTCTTTTCTTGGTCAGAACCCTCAGTGGCAAGAGAGAGAACCTGACACTCACAGCAGATCTGCAATCTCATCATCAGATCTGTGCTGGACTTCACAGGAAGCTGAAGACTTCACAAGAGCCAAAGAACAGCGATGGGCTCTTAACATAGCACTGCAGCAGAAACTTCTCCCTCTGAGAGTCCTCTGAGGACCTCTTCAGAGAAAGGAGAGGCTTCACCCCTCAGCTGCCGTGCTTCACACAAAACAAATTAAACCCAAGAAATAGCTATGCTCTCAGTGCAGCTCTGTTGTGCAATCTCTCCTCTGTAGCAGATGCTGGGCGCACTGGGTTGCCTGGCGGGGTCATCTGTGCATTAAGTTCTGGTCTGCAGGCTACTACAGAAGAACAACATCTTCTAGCCAAAACAAATAGAAGGCAGGCACCTGAAAGCTTCCTGCCTGCACCAGCGCGGCGGCAGGAGGGAAGGCACCCGGGCAGCTCCGGGCACACCCCACCGTGCTTCCTCCGGGCCCCTGCAGCCAAACAGAGCGGCGCAGCTCCCTCCGAGCAGTCAGGGTCCTTGTTTGCAGTGTTTTCACTCATCATCTTAGCAAGGCTTTTAACGCCGTTTCTGGTGGACGGAGGTTATTAAAGATCCTCTCGACATTTCAGGCAGACACATGCTAGCATTTTGTCATAGTCTAGGAATTCAAACACTCACCCAGTTAGGCAGGAGTTTAAATTATGAAAAATAGAGGTCTCTCAGTTTCAAAGCACTGAAGAGAAGTAAAAAAATCTGAAGAATTTCTTTAAACTGCTTTTCCCTTAGGTCAGGAAGCAGTAGTGATATAAAACTAAAATGTCACTAGTAGCCCCCTCTGGTCAATGGGGTCATACAAAAGAAGCCATGAAGGCTTGTGTGGTCATCGACAGGAGCAAATTCTCACTGGTGGCACTCATTGGAGTCCAGATGCTCCAGAAATGGGGATTACTAGTAGTCATGCACTAAAATGTTCTTTATCTAGTGATAGTGTTCTTGGACAAGGACTATGCTGCCATATATGTAAGGGGGTGTGAAGACCAGAACACAGTCCCATGTGAAGCCTCATTCTTTCTTCCTAAATTAATTTAGAAAACTCTGTATGGTGGGAGTTTTCAGATGGCCATCCAGCTCTTCACGATACACTCGATTTTGTGAGGTTTCTCTCGCACATGCTTTGCTCCAGAGAGGTTAAATCCTGAACCTACACAGGTAGAAACAGCGGGAGAGGGAAGGCACAGAAAGCACAGGCCAGAAGGGACTCAAGGTAAGGAGCAGAACAGCAGTCTGGTATCCAAGGAGCAAGAGAGGCAGGCATTAGGCACAGATGATGGAGAAATAACACAGGAAGAAAGAAGGAAAATAACAGCGAGGACCAGGAGTGTGAAAAAGAAACCCAGTGGGAGGCATTCAACAGGAGTAACATGGCTAGAACAGCAAGACCAGAGATCACTTCAGCAGCAGGATTCTGGACAGACCAAGGACAAAGGAGAAGGAGGCCAGTCATGGACAATGCAGGAGACAACCAAGACACAGCTTCTTTCCTTCCATTATGTGCCTAGTTGGGCTGTGCACTAGAAAGGTTTAGGATCCACTTCAAGAGTGTCAGTGGATGCTTTAGGAAAACAGGCCCAATCAATGTTTTCATACACTGAAAATGGCCAGCTGTCTTCATTTTCTCCCATAAGGAGATACTTTCTAAAACTTAGCATAGCCTTGGTGCCGTCCTGGGATGTTTTTTTTCACTCAAAGGTGGTGCTGCTAAGAACTAGCTAAGGACATGGATATGTTCCTGTGTTTGTGTTTTACTCAGCAGCCCAATTCTCACTATTTATAAAGACAACAAATGATCATGTCAAGATGGTTTAAACAAAGTGAAATATGAGAAGATCTCTACCTTTCTGTGATATTTTAAGTATGTTTGTGATGGAAATGCTGAGCCCAAAGCTTCGAGATACTTCCGCAAAGGGGCATTTGCAATCAAACACAAACCAGATCTGACTTGTTTTGTTTTTTTTTTGTTTTGTCTTTTTCCAAAAAGTTGATGTAAAAATTACTTTCTTTAAAAGATACTGCACTTTCGAAGTCAATGGCACTGCTAAAACTACTGTGCATAAAATAAGTAAGAGCATAAAGAAAGGTTTGCACGTGGGTCCATCACACTCAAAACCTTAAATGAATCCCTCAGGTGGAAGGAATATGGCAAATTCTACTCCTGTCTTGAGGGAGCTGTACATGAAATGGTGCAGCACTTAGATCTTGCCATGTCCTGGATCCTGAACAGCATGTGATACTTCACAGCTCCACTAGAAGGCAAAGCTTCTCATCAGTGCTGAGCACCACGTGTCAAATGGGAAAGGCTATGGGCCCCTCTTCTTTCTAAGCTCACCAAACTCAGAGGTCAGAGGGCTTGTCACCACCCCACTGGTAACTGCTTCACTGCAGGAGTATCAGGTCAATGGTCTTAGTTCAACTGCTCCTGCTACAACATGTTGAGTGCTGCAGACCATGTCACTAAAACCCCTGCTGTTGGGCCAGACTCCTGCTTTATCATGATCCTGAATAAAACCAGGTCACAGCCAGATGAACTAGGTACTGGAGGCCAAATCCTCGTACGTATTTTGGCAGATTATTTTTCTTTTTACAGGATCGGAGGACCGATACACAGGATGAAAGAAAAGGGAGAAGAGGCGTTTCAGAAGCAGGACCACCTTCCTCCTCCTCTACCTACCTTGCTGGCCAACGCACAGATGGTTTCACTTTGTTATCAACATCCCTGTCTAAATTAAGCCTCCAGTTCATCCTATTTACTGTGCTAGCATGATTGTTGAAAACAAATCCAGAACTCTCTGTCTCTTGCACCACACTCAAATGATGTTCTTGTCCTGGGGACCTTGTGCTGCCTTCCCATGCAGCGACTCTAAACTGAGTTACTCCCTAGCACTAAATGGGTGGAAAGCTGCAACTATTAGTCATTTATGACAATCAGCAGAATACACCACTGGCAAATCTTTCCAAACTATTGTCAAGACTTATGGATTGGTGATAACCAAGTATAATCTCTGTCCTGCCCGGCTGTTAACACAGGGCATCCTCCTGTAGTTCCAGGCACAGTGAATCACAGTGACTGCAGGAGAGAAGGATCAATGCTTTTCAAGCTGACTGTAACTGGAAAATCTAGATTTACCTTCAGCCTGAATATTACTGCATCTTGGTAAAAGATTATCTCATATCTCAGTTTACCAGGAAGACTGCAGATTTTTTCTCCCTAATTCCCGAGAAACTTGTTAAAATAACAGACCCTTTCTCATAACATTTT
The DNA here is from genome assembly GCA_032466535.1 of Forpus xanthops. Classification (NCBI taxonomy): domain Eukaryota; kingdom Metazoa; phylum Chordata; class Aves; order Psittaciformes; family Psittacidae; genus Forpus; species Forpus xanthops. Next base: position 197,128 of record JASSUY010056839.1, read on the forward strand.
CTGCAAGACTCTGATATTTTATGACTGGTAGTCTGATTTTTATAAAACTTGTATTAAAATAGTTTATATTGCTTCAGCTAACAGTGAAAGAGTGTCATGACCAGCGTGTTCCTGAAAGTAAAATGTAAGAAATATCTATGAAAGAAAAAGGGTAATTTGTAAGATAAGAAGATAAAAGGCATTTTTTTAAATGCTTATCTGGAAAAGTAACAACAAGAAGTTTAAGTGTGGTTTTGCTGATTTTTCTCTCCAACTATTTGAAGCTATAAATGACTTAACTCAGTAAAATTCCAAATGTAATTATCTTCTGTACTTAGCCCAAGGCTTTCCATATATCTCTATGCCGCTGTCTTGCATACAAAATAGGTTTTTC
>JASSUY010056839.1:202500-247611 GCA_032466535.1 Forpus xanthops
ATTCTCCACAAGTAAAGAAAGCAAAGGCTTAAAAGGAAAGAGTCAAGAGCCTCCCCTTTGACAAAAGTAGCCTATTTCGACAGCTGATCCCCTCTTTTAAAAGCATATGGCACACATAAAATAAATACAGGTCACAAAAATTAACAAATCATCATAACTGTCTAATACATCCTGGGCTGGCTGCGGAAAAACAAGATCATTTTGGATTTATATCTCTAAGTATGGGATTTCCTGGACAGCTAATATCCACAAACAATCAAACACAGAGGACCATGAGAAAGAAGCAGCATTATTTCAAATTTGAGCTGAGAGTCGTGATTTTTAAAGGGCTGAAACAGGAACTGGAGCTGAAATCTGAAGCAAGTAAATTCCTTTACTAGGCACTGATGGACACTGTTGTGTTTCTCTTGGCCTTGGCGGAGGCTTTTAGGTCACTGGGTTTTGGATATTACAGCAGACAAAAATCACAGAACCAAAAACTTCAAAAATCACAAATAATTTGACTCTCTCCCCCATCCTCAAAAAAAAAAAAGAGGGGAAAACCTAATGATAATTCTTTAAAAAGAGTCGAACCTTTTTATGAGACCTGTTGCCAATATTAGTGCCACCGAATGATCTCATCTTTCATTCTGGCTAAATTCCAACACACAATTTCATTAACCCAGGTACTGCAGGTGATAAAACTCATTTTTCCCTAAAGAGACAGCTAAAAAGTACCAGTTATACATTTATGAAGTACCAGCAATCAAAATTATGGATTTTCTAAAAGGTTTTTAACTACTTTTATTGAAAGGAAAATCGCTGTCTCAGACTTTTGTGACACTATTGCTAATAATAAATTTTACCATTTAGACATCGCAGTAATATGGTAGACTGTGTCAATAAAAGTATGAAACAAAGATGATCCTTGTCTCTTAAGTAATGCTTTCTGATTACACACCGGAAATTATAATGTGAAGCATAAACTAAGAGCACCTTAAGATATAAAACGCAATAATGCAAGACAATGTGCCTCGCAACATGTGTGCCACACACGTCAGTGAGAAGGCATCAAGGTGTTTTATGGTAGAAGCTGAACGCTCATCCGAAGGGGAAAAACAGTTATATGTGTGCCTAGAACTAAAAATGAGTCGGCGCTGTCTGACCCGCTGAGAGGAATGAAGGGTTTTTGAAGGGACACTGCTTTTGGGTTCCTCGCTGCGAAGTTCCCTACGAGCATCCCCGGGAGCACTAGAGGGCACTGTGGGATTTGGGCCACCCTGGCCTCCTCCTCCTCCTCCCGCTGCCGCCTCAGGGGTCCTGAACCCCCCTGCCAGGCCGGGAAGGTTATGAGGGAGGTGTTCAGAGAATCGGTAACACCGACGTTTGAACGGCAACTCCACGAATTCCTGGGAAACCAAACGCTCGCTGGCATCCCTGTGAGCGGGCCGGGCCAGGCGGCAGCAGGACCAGGGAGCAGGGAGGTGAACTGAGCCTGCAAGCAGCTTAAAACCCTAAAAAGCCACCTACAGACTGGCCTTCCCTCTGCCCTGGCTACCCTATTTGATTAAAAGGTCTCTGTTGTGCTAACTGCAGATGATTTCACCGCGGAACAGCCTGACATGCAAATGATAGCAATTAATGCCTTTGAAACAATTTATGATTTCCGGCCTACTTCAACATGTATTAGCATATACCTGGTTTCTTTAATATACACTTTGTTTTTCCAAAACCACAAACATAGTTGCTGGAATTTCATGTGGAAGTGCTTAAGGGGTTGAAAGTTAACACCTTTGTGAGCCGAGCCGTCTCACAGTTGCTGCTGAACAAAAGCCTCTTTGTAGGAGCTTTCTCGAAATGTTTTCTTAACATGTTCCAAGTAGTTTTAGGCAGGCAACTAAAGTAAACAAGATGTTACCATGATAAAAACACTTGTGAAAACATTACAGAGTGCACTTAGTAGTTTCTTTCACATAAGCTCCCCTTCGTTTCATCAAAGTTAAATGCACATGAAGCAGATTACTAGCATCACTGCCATGCAGGACCACAAGATCTCCTCGAAAGGTCTGTGTCCCTCTTTTACAGAATAGATCTGATTTTAGAATGGTATGGTCATGAATAAGTATGTCTAAAATATAATCAAATTAAAAAAAAAGGGGGGAGGGGGAAGAGGGTGAGGAAGGGAAATATAAAACCCCACTCAGTTTTCTCCTTCATTTTTCATCCTGGATACCTAGCTGAATACCCCCCTCCCTCCAGCAGGGATTTCCTGCACAACTTGCCATACAAGGGGTATATATTTCTATCTTCAACAGCCTTTAAACACATGCAAATGAAATCAGGGACACAGTCAATTTCGAAGGAAAGTCACTCTGTGCTACTAATTGCTCTTTTCACTGCCGCCTGCGAGTCGGGCCCTGGTTAACACGCGAGACACGTGTGGACCCTCCAGCCCTCACCTGGCTTCCCGCAGCTTGGCAGAAGGCCATCAGGTCACCGCGGTGAGACTGGACTTGTTTTGTTTTTAGGCTCCGGGAGAATTCTGGAGCATGCAGGGCACTATTGCTTCATTAGGCACAGCAGCAGCCCCTGCTGCTATCAGTTACCTCTAACTGATACCACATCACGTGATAACCAGTGGCTGATGGATTAAAGGGAGAATAAGAAAAAAAAAACACCCCACAACGCTAAACCTGCAACTTATTTCAAAAAGAAATAGGGAAATAAATGCATACAATAGCCCGTGTATCTGCTGGTTCTGATAAGCATCCTCCTGTTGGCTGTGAGTGAAAGACAACTAGGATCGTTATTTGTACAGTATTTATCTTTGAAATCAAGGGCCCTGTGGTGTACCTCACCTTGGGAACAAACACTACAGAATGATCATAGAAGAGTGTCAAATCTCTGGTTTTGATTTACCAACAGTTATGATATTTCTTCCTCAGGAGGAAAAGAAATGAACCATGTTTTAGACCTGCAAGTCCTTTTTTTTTTCCCTTAACTGCAGAATCATTTTACTGGCATACAGGGCTTTCATTCCACATGGAACTTCTCTCTGCTTTTTCTAACAGGCCTTTTTACTGAGGTAAGTGAAATTAAGCAATGCTCAATTGATACACAGGCTGTATTCCACTTGGTAAACAAGAGCTTTTCTCTTGAGGGCACTGTCAGAAGAGCCTCACGAATTACACAAGTACCAGAAAGAAACTTCAAGCATCTACCTGTTATCTTTTCATTGAGTAATGAAGTCTGATAAATGGCAACATAATTTAAGGACGGATGCTCCACAGGAGGCTTGGAAGGCTACAGCATCATTTTATGAAGCAATGCTCACTTCCTAACAGTGTCAATATGCTGCTCGGGGACGTTCATTTCTGCATTCGTTCTGGGTTAAATATCACTCTGAACAATAAGACTTTGTCTGGACACTGTAGAATTTGAATAATGAGAAAATTTACACGAGCTGATGGGTTTAAGAAAGTCACACAAAATATTTCTATTGAAAGGTTTCAACGGGGGAAAAAAAAGACTGATGATAACTGAGTGATAAAAAGAACCACCACTGTTGGAGCTTTGAGTTGATGGAGCCGCTTCAGGTCCAGCCTGGGCTTGTAAATGGTTTTCAAGTTATTCCTACCTCATGATTGCCCCTAGTATTTCCTCCAGGTGAAATGGGTCTACTTCCTGAAACATCTCCAAAATGCCATATAAAAAAATCAACCCTGCCTCTGCCTACGCTGTGTGACTTAAGGGATGTATTTTCTACGTGTGGTCACATTAAGCAGGAAATCTTCCTGAAACCAAAAGATCTTATCTGGAGCAGGGACTAGCACAGAAAGCAAAGGTGGCATAAACTGACGTAACGTGACTGCACAGGTTATTCTGATATCTAAAGCTACTGCTGCACCTCTCCCCTGCCTTAAGTGTAGTAAGATTTAGAATTTTTTTACAGGACTAAATGCTATCATATGTCATAGGCATATGAATATGCTGACAAGTATGGTGAGATTAGCATTTAGTTCACTTACGTGAACAACAGGATGAATTACAAAAAATAAGGCCACCCTTTATGGAAATCTATGACTAGCACCTTCTTATTTTGTAATCCTCTTGTAATGAGAACTTCCTCATTACTGCATCATTCCACACTTGTAACATATGCTTATACTAGGACCGGCACTGCTTCTACTGAATTAAGAACTGTTTTGCCAGTGGAAGCAGAACTGGCCCATTCTGTTCTGAGAACAAAAACCTATCTGTGTCATCTAACATCATCCAATAAAAATCCCCTGTTTGCTGTTGGCCTTCCCTCCCTCCTGTAAAAATCCAGGGAGCTGCCCCAGAAAGAGTAGATACAGCTCAACATTTCGGGACTAATTCTACATATCTACCCTGAAGCATCCCATGTATTTATGTGGACTAACTTCACAAGACTGCTACTACAAATGGAAGCAGAACCTGTCCCTTTGTGCATTTAAACCATAAGCACTGCTTGGGCACTTGGTCTCCTGTGATCTTACAGCCCTAGTACTTGAGGAAAGATCAGTGCCCAAACCTTCCAGAACTTGAGTGCATCTAAAGCATACATGTACCTGGTCATCTACCGTGACACAACACTCTTTTGTGATGGGAACACTGTTTGCTCCAGCTTGGAGGTGAGAGTGAGGGTTTCGCTGTGGAGCAGCCATGTGTAAGTTATTAGAGCTCTACCGGTCCTTCCCTGCATCAGGATGCACGCATTACCACATACTAGTCCATAATGCACTGTTTATGCAACGCGTAAAGCTGTGTTCTTTGGCAGCAAGGAAAAGGTCTGCAGCAAACTGCAGGGGCCCAATTAATATAATTATAGTTTATTTTTAGTAGTGTAGACTTTGTTCATTAGTTACTTATTTGACATAAATTAAATTTCACGTGATGTTCTGCAATTCTCTGTTCAATTACGGACTTAATTTAAGACTAAATTTCTAAATTAAAGTGAAATCAAGGTTAAATCAAGGCTGCATTGTTTATATTATCAATACTGCATCTTCAAAATTACTTTAATAAATTAAAACAAAAGAAAAAAAAAAAGACTGCAGAACTGCAACTATTTTACAGCAATACACTGAGCAAGACCATACTTTCCCCAGGGGGCTAATTTACTATCCCCTGTTAAAACGTTCTTGAGCCTGTTCCAAAAGCCATTGAAGTGAAAGGGAGTTCTCTGTTGACTTCAATGGGCTTTGCATCAGGCCCACAGTGAGTGACAGCAAACAAAATTTCAGGGCATGCTTTCTGTACAATGCAAGTGCCAGAAAAACAGTCCTTACTTTAGAAACGACTGGAAGTCTTCACATACTGCTTCACAGCCTGGCCATTTGCATACACCATGTCCATACAGCGGATGGTTGTGTGAGTGCTCCTCATGGGATAAACTGGAGGAGAGAAAGAGAAAAGCGGAAAAATGGTGTAACTGAACGTACTGCGCCAATTCATCTTCACAAAGACTCTTAAGAGCAGCAAACAACAGATCCTGAAGCATCCCTAACATCTCACAGTACCCATCTGACTGTGCCCATGGTTTTTCAAAACAGAATTAAATACCATTTGCAGTGAGAAACATGTGTCATTCTCACTTAGCTATCCCTCCTACATTTCATTCATTAATTAAAAGCTTTGTAAAGAATTTAAATTACATGGATGGGGGAGAAATCACTTGACAGACCTGCTTCATATCCTGCTTGATATTTGCTAAGAAATTTATGAACATTGCATATTTACAACTCAACTTCATCAGGAAGAAAAGTCATCTCCACACAGCAGTGTATTCTTGTAACACAATACGACCTGATCCGAGGCTTTTCTCATCACTACAGAAAGAGGAAGAGCATCAAGTTTGCAGCCTTGGCTTTCTCACCATGTTATTTATTTCCTGGGTTGTTTTGTTTTGTTCTTCATTTTGGGATGGCTTTTTCCTCCCCCTTTTACAGACTGTTTCTTTGCACAAGTACAGACCTCTTACATCCCAGAAAAGGAGGTTCAAGATGCATTTTCAAATGCAAAATTTATCCTAAAAAAAGGAACCTTGTAATCAAAGGATTCCTGAGCATGAGGGGTTAGTGGGGGCTATTAACCTTCTAAGGTTGGGCAGGAACGTCACAGTGCTTTTTAACTACTGAAACCTGGGTTAAAGAAGAAAAAAATAGTATGAGCACTAAGGGGTTAATTCTTCAGCGGGATTCCAATCAATACGTAATGATTTGGCTGCACTGATCCAAGTCATGAGACGCTTTGATCCGGGCCATGTGGTGCTCAGGGAAATGTATCTGTTGCACTAACTGATGAACCATATTCTAAAATATCTTCTTTATTCAACTTCTGCATGGAAACTTCTAAAGTAAAGGAATTATTTTTGCAACAATTTCCATAGCCTTAGATGACTTTCAAAATAAAATGTCAAAATAATATTGAAATCTCTATTTTATGCTCACACACAGATCTATTTTTCATAGCAATCTTTTTGCTACAATATGCCTGTGCTGTATTATGGACTTCAAACATACACAAAGGATATGAACACATACCAGCATCTAGGTGGGGCTTTTATGACTTACTTTATCCTGGATCACAGGTAACGTTATGGATAAATGCTTACTTTTTTGCCATCTTACTTTTATACACACGTGGAAATGCTGTTTATTCTTGTTCTGTAATATTACCTGCCATGTACTGTGAGAAGATTGTGTTCTTGTATTATTTCTGATGCACTGGATAGCAAGATCACCATAGAACACTCCCTGAGATGTTATCCCAAATGCAAAGAAGTTGCAAGAGAAATTCTTGCCCAGACTATGCCACTTTTGACTTTAGGCCCATTGAGAATCTGAAGATAACTGAAGGTGGCAGTTTTAATTATTTTGAAGTTGTATGGGGTTTTTTAATTCCAGAAAGGTAAAGATCTCATTGGAAAAGGTATTACGAGTTGTACATGGACTTAATTATTTCACTGACATCTAAATTTTGGCCGTATACATACAGTTCTACAAGCATAAATACATCTTTATCTGTATCTATATATCTAGACCTGTATCTATATACCTAGATCTGTATCTATCTATACATGTGTGTGCAAGGTAATTCCCTAAGAGAAGAACTGTAGGTGAAGAGACTTACAAAGGCCTTTTCTCTACAGGAATACTACCCTGGTTTAACTTAATTTTGTTCAAAATGTGCAAGCGGGGAGAAGCTCTATCAGTTAATTTTTTAAAAGAACAAAGGGACCGATGCCTTCCTTGCACGGAAATTGGAAAAACGCCGTACCACACATTTCCCCAGCTGAGACTGAGGGGGGATGGCTGAAGAGCACCATCCACCCAAGCCACACAGGCATATGGGTAAACACCCTCCACGCACATCAGGAAAGGATAACTCGGAAAATAACGGGGTTGATCATCTGCTTCCATACCTGAATGAAGCAAGGAGTGAGAAAGCAGGCTTTCATGTTAACACTCCATTAAAATCCATACAGACTGTATAGGAGACTTACGATTTCAGTGTGCTCAGCAGAACCCCCAAAAAACATTCACTGTACTAATTCACACAGCGCACATTGCCCATGCACCAGGATGACTGTAGAAATGCTGGGTGATGCCAAGTAAGGAGTCAGGCCCCTTTGGGGTTTAAGCACTGTAAATCTCATTATAATATCAACAGGAGTCACATGGCTTAAACCCCCAGCAGAGCTTTTAAAAGTTTCCCTGTCACAGCCTAAAGGCCATGGCCAAGTCAACGGAAAGAGCCCTACTGAGATTTGTATTTATTTTTTAAATCCAAGTGCAAATCTCTTTTCTTTCCAGGAAACTTGCACAAGACAAGACAAACGATGTAGGACATGATACCCTGGTACTGCATCCAAAGAAAATGACAGAATGACCAGGAGAGTATCAAAGTGTAAACTATGCTCAGGATGTCAGACGATGCTGTCAATAGCCAGAAAGATTGGTGTCGACTGTAAATGGCAACTTAAAAGGTCATTTTGCTAACATGATGCTAAACGTAACTTACTTAACACCTACGTACAGCTTCAACTGCCATTTGACAAAGCAAAGTAACTTCTTCAACTTACCAAAAATAGACACCTCAAAACCAAAAAACCCTTCATTACTGAAAGACAAATGCAGGTACCCTCTGTAGGCAGCATGCCTTTCTGAAGACAGCTACTCCCATCCCGCTCAGGGGGGTTTCAGTGGTGACTTTCGGTGACCTTTATGTGTCAGTACCAGATGACAGCTATTTTATCCATCCCACTTTTGAAGATATTATAGATTGCCACTTGTTCCCTGATAGAGCTTCAAGAAGCACCTCAAAACAAAACAAAGAGCGGGTCTATACAGAAGCGGATGTAACGCACAAAGGATACAGCCACTGGAAATGAATGGAGAACTCTGTTTAACTGATCTAAATACTCACTTCATTTGAGCAAATAGAGGTGGAAAATGATGATTTTAAGCCAATACATAAACAAACAGCTTTGTGGGCACAATGCAAACCTATAAGCTTAAATCATTCAATGATATTTTGTCTGCATGTGAGCACGGTTTATCTGGATGCATCCTTGGTCTCGTTGCCAGAGACAGACTTTTAGGAGATCTAAGCTTTGGCAAGCAGAAGCAAGTTTTAGGTCTGTTTGATTTCTAATGACACATTAGAGTAGGTGTTTGTTTCTGTCACCCTCTCTCCTTCCCAGGAACGCATATTCGTGGTTGGGTACTGGTGATGCAACACTAGCTAGTGGAAGTGATTTTATAAGAAGACATAATTTTCAAAGAACAGAAGGAATAAATGATGGAAAAATCAAGATTATGTGGGGTTTTTCTCCTCACATTTGCATACAGAATGCTTAACACAATACAATTATTTCCAAATAATGCAACAGTGCAGCACAATTACATCGAAGTACAGCAAATAACCCTCTGGCAAGTAAAATCTCTTGCATAAGTCAATTTATTCATAACATACGACAGAGTAACGAAATCCATGTGGGAAGCTGGAAACTGCGTAAGTGTCCACTTATTTTCTGTTGCCTCCAGCCTGGTTTCCAGTAAGGAGAGAAGGCGAGATGGGCCAGAGGGCCAGGCACCTCCACAGCTCCTCTGCTTGCTGGATAAGAGGAGAGGAGTTTTTACCTCCACTTTCTCCCCAAGGATCTCCAGAGGGTCTGGAAACAGATTCACCACCTACTCCAGCAGGAATGGCTACAGAAGCTGGTATTTGCACAGCTCCGCTCTTCAGACTACCTCTTCCATTTAACTTTAGTCCATCTGCTGTGCTACAGCATCACTGAAGAATAACTCTTTGGGATACAAAAGCTTGAAGACGGAGAAGCTCCAGAGAGCTAAGTGCACATGGAGAATAAAAATGACAGCAGACCCCCAAGAGAGATGCGAACACTCTAGGTGCTGTGGTAAGTAGTGCCCAAAGCACTAGCAGGAAAGCTACCTGAGCTGTATGGTTGAATTCAACCCATATTCAGTAACTGTGTGAAACTGGGTACCATCCTTACATATGCTGGCCAAAAAGGCATGGGTGGATATAAAAACCAGCTGAGCAGAAGCCTCAAGAATAGTGTTTCTGCCACACAGTGGACCATATTTTAAATATTCATGATGCTGACATACTTCGTATTCCACTCTCTCCCTTCCACATCTGCTTGGGCCAAAGATCTTTGCCAAAACACTGGGCAAAGTCAGCGATATAGAGAATCATCCCTGATTTTCTATTACAGTTACAAAGCATCTGCTCACGTTCTAAGAGCGCAGAGAACATGCCTGAGCCACTTGCACACTGAAAAATCCATAGCACATCTCCTGTTTTCCTCTTGGAAGGGGTTTGAGCAGAGCACCCACAGAAACTGCAGAAATGCCTTTTTTTTCTTTAATTTTGTTTTATTTCTCAGAAGCAATGGGAAGTGATCTCATCCTTGCCAGCTGCCACAAACCCAATGTCAGTGCATGGAGCACAGGCAGGAGAGCAGGACTCAGTCTCACACCACATTCCCCCTTGGCCTAAGTGGATGGCAAAGCCATTGAGGCAAAATGCCATGATTTTGGTCTTGTACAGGAGGAGAAGAAACGTAACTGGGAACCAGCATGGGGCTCCTGCACTTGTGACTGTCCAGAGGCTCTCAAGCTCACCAAAAAGCACCAGCAGAATAAAGTTGGTGAAAATGTCACAAATCTCTGAGTCAGGAACACTAGCTGCATTTGATTTAAAGTTTAAATAGAAGCAGTAATGAACAAATCCTTGCACTAACTGTACTTGAATGCAAGCTCCTGCCTTCAGGGAAAAATCAACTGAATAAAGATATGTTTTCAGTGAAGGTACAAATCCCCCTGAATTCTTACTAAGGTGGCTCAGCTCCTCCTTCTTCTCTAAACTGTCAATTTAAAATAGAACCCAGTCATTAAAATATACATACATATTTTAACAAGTATTAAGCCATATACTGAAATGAACTCCTATATATTCATACTTCCACCCAAGCCTCAGTATCTGCTCAGAAAGGAGGCACTTGATTTGAACGGAGAACTGTCTGAGGAAGGTAAATACCTCTCCACTGCTGGATAAAGCTTAGCAAAGGACGGTGGGCCTTCAGGAGAGGTGGCATTTGATGTGTACAGTCAGTGACAGCTCTCTCCAGAACTGGTCTGCAATTTTTTTTATGCTTTTTAAAGCTGCTTTTCTCCCCTTCCTCATTACTTTAGTCCACAACCAGACCAAAGACTAGAAGAAGCTCATGTTTTACATCAAGCCCTATTGGAAGTAACAGGAGTGGTATATTACATTTTAAATGACTACACCAATTTAAGACAAATCAGGTTAAAACTGGAGCCTACAGGCTGAAAACCTGTCTTCAAATCAGTTTGCACTAACTTGTATCCTCCTGTAGTATACGGAAAGGAAAAAAAAGTAGAGCTGTAGCATTGCTATAGTAACATCAGGTCAGCAATGTACCCCAAATCACTGCTCCCCATTCTCACGCTTCTATGGCACTGTCCTCTAAACATCTGTTGCAAAGCGAGCACTGGAGCATCTGCAGCAAAGCTAGGATAAAATCTGGCTAACATTCCCTTTCTCTTTTACTCAGTGCAAAGAGGACAACCAGACTGAATAATTACACACATAATTTTCTGGTTTTGATCTATGCACTGGTGGGTCGGATTATTAATCAACATTATGACCTTCCAGCACACTCAGAGTACTACACACTTCTTCCAGTGGCACCCCCTCTTCTAGCCCTGCAGCAGAACTGCCCTGGTGTCCAGACAGCCACTGCCCTACACCCTTTCCTTGGAGGAACTGAACCTATTTCTAGACCATTGAAAAGAAAAGCCCATTGCAAAAAAATACCAGTACTGAATTCATCACTTATCTCAGGTGGAAGTTCCATTCCTGCGCTTGAATTAATGAGTTTCTCTCTACTATTTAAAATTCTTATTTTTTTATTTCAACCTTGTGCCTAGGTGCTGTAGTGAAAAGTACATCAAATATACCCAGACGCACATGATTTGAAACGCTGGATTTTAAATTCTAGCACTGCTAACTAATGAGAACAATTTTTTCCCTCTTCTGCTTTGTAGCATCACTTCATGTACTTACATACCATAATCACATCCTCCTAGAGCCTCTATTTTTCCAGGGTGTAGATCTTTAATTCCCTTTAATCTGTCTTCATAGCCTATTCCCTCCAACGCCTTTATCACCCTGGCTGCTCTCCTCTACATTTGCTCCAGCTTCTCTTTATCCTTTCTGCAAGAGAGTGGCCAATTGTACATCACACTCTCAATGTGGTTTAACTGGTTCTGCATAAAGTAGAACAGGAAAAAAGGACTCAGATGCAACACGCATGTTTATGCTTCCCATGACTGCATTTACCTTTTTAACTAAGACATGGCACAGAGTGTCCCACCTTAATTTCTCAACCCTGATTATGCCTCAGCCATTTCCCACACAACTGATGCTGAGCAGCTGACGTGTCATGTCAAACCAGCAGTTTGGAATTTTTATTTCCAAGATGGGCTACTTTTTTACTTATCCCTGCTAAATCTCATTTGATTCCTCCCTGAACAGCCTCCTGATTTATTCAGATGAAACCGGATTGATTCAGTATCTTAGTTTAATTAGGAAAAAAAATGTGATCCTGCCACTTTCATGGGTCTAGGAGTGGGTTCTGGCTTTTTTTAACTGACTTTCAGCACAGCAATCCCATCCCTCTTGCACACCCAATTCTTATGGCAGAGGGAGGTGGCAATGGCCAGGCTTTGGCCCCAATTCAGCAACGCTTTTAGGAACACATGCGAGTTTAAAAACACAGGATTATGCCTTGGACTTCTTTGAGACTGAGGTGTAAAATTACAAACATACATACATACTTTGTAAAAAGATCCGTTTGCCAACCTAATCTTACTGTAATTTATATTCTGTTGTTACATTTAAATTTATAGTAAAAGAAAACATTGAGAAACAAGATCTATTTCTCCTTTAGCAAAACTATATTCTGCTACATTCAGAGTTGAAGCAGGTCTTCCACCCTTACATTAACCAGCAATATGTCAACAAATATGATTAACAGGGATTATGCACATCAGTATTTTTCACCTGTCCCACAAGCACACCAAAACCTGTGCGGAAGGTGACAGACACACCACATACAGCCTGGGGGCTCATTGGGTGAGCCCTTGCCCACCACATATCCCTGCGGCCATTGGGAAAGTCCCTTTGGGAAAACATTTACCAAATAGTAATTCGGCCACACAGTGACTCCAAGGGAGAAACACAGTTAAAGCATCGCATCCTCTCTGCTGCATGCTTCCCCTCCCAAGAATGCTATTTAGGAAAGCACTAAAATCAAGAGGACACAAGCCTGCTTCCCCAGGGAAGCGTGCTGAATCATACAGGTAGTGTAAATATCATATGCTGCTGCAGGTGCTAGGCGGTCTATTTGTTTGTGTTTACTAAAAGGCATAACAAATAGTCACACTAAAACAGAACAGCATTTGGCACTGGAATGATAGATGCCAGAGCAGACATAAATCACATTCACTTGTTTGGATTTGAACCACTGAGCAATACTAACACTACAGCCCCCGTGATTTGTCCCTTTCAGGGGCAGCATTGCAATGCACAGCGCTGAGAGGCTCAGCATCCTTCCCCAGCATGACACAGCTGAGAAAAACCATGCAACAGTGTGAGAAAACAGGGGAAAAAAAACATTCAAACCCCAAGAATGAAGTAGGAGACTTGCGTGACATGTAGGGCCAGCTAGCATCGCTTCCAGCTTTGCAACTTCTGAGTTAATTCACAGTATAAACAACAAGGAAAATGTTTCTTCCGAGCAAGACTTCCTGTAAACTGTTCATTAGAGCGGGGCTGGTGCACCTGCTGATTAACCAGGCGCTCCAAGAATAAACAACCACCTAAGCCAGCCAGATTGTTCTGGAATTTGCTCTGAGCTGATTTTTCTTCCCCCATGTTATAAATTGGATTCTACAATAAAACAAACAGCAGAACATAGGTTGCCGAGAGTTAAAAATCTACTTTTTACACTACATTGACCACAGCACCCACAGGCACAGCTACAATGTCTTTCTATGAATGGGACAGATTGCCATATGGATGCAGACACTGAACAAGCTGTACAACTCCTGGCGACAAGTGCCTAGGGGACTGTCCTATATTAGCACCACCTGTGCTGTGGAAATTGTGCTCTGTGTATGAAATGGTATTTAAGGGCCCATCACGATGTTATTTTTGAGTACACACGCAAAAAGGAAAATTACAGTTAAAAAGAATTTGCTGGCTAGCGGATCTGTTGCTCAGCTCCCGAGATCGCTTCCCAAAGGAATAGTTATCTTCCTTATTCATACAGCCCAAAATGACAAGCTGCAACACATATTAGTAGCTTTCTCTGCCTGGGCTTATAACATCGTTTTAATGAGAAGAACACACTATAATATACATATGTCTTTCCTGATCACACAGAAGAAATTACCACCCTCCCACCTGAAAAACACCAGCTCTACGGAAAAACACCCCACGGCATTACACACACGCTGCTCCAGCAGCAAGCAACGCAGAATAAATCTTCCTTGGGCTCCTTCCCCCATCTCTCAGCATGCAGCAGGTAGAGCCACAAATCCCAATGACCGAATTTCAGTGCGCATCTCGCTACTCTGGAAATACAACCCTGTCTTGGTGACAAAAACAGAGCTCCAGAGTAGCACAAGATGTCGAGAAAGGAGGGAGCAAGGAGCAGAGGTTTGAGCAGTACCTAGCTGCTCTACAAAGAGATCTGCCCCTTTCCAAACTGCAAGAAAAGAAAGATGCCAAAAAAAAGTAAAGTAACATAAACTGAATTAAAGAAAAACAGTTGTAAAGTGAATGTTACAACCTGGGAAAAATGATGCCATTTTACTGAGAAACTCATTTTTTTTCCATTAAACCACAGTGAAACGGATAAAGTTTATACAGCTTAATGGTGGAGTTTTACTTTAAATGCTACTCAGTACCTTCGCAATACGATATAACATGATCTAACAGCTGTCATACTAACTGCTCAATTTTTATTGAGCAGCAGAGAAAATAGTCACACAAAAATCTCCTAACTTCTCCTCTACTTTTATGGCATCTTCAAGGGTGTTTCTTTTCCACTCTCAGGCTGTGATATGTACGATAAAAAAAAATACCACAGCTCTTCATTAGCTCCGGACTCGGCTCTTTAGGAATCAGATCCCCTGAGCAAATGGCAAGGAAGGATGACTTGCACACAGGAGGAAATAAAAGGAAACAGGAATCCACGGTGCAGTAAAACAGAAAACAGGTCCCTTTTTAAGACTACTACATAAACACCTCTAATAAAAGAAGAGGACAAATTTTCATTGGACTTCAAGTATTTAGACAGGAATGTTTTAGTAAAAGTTTAACTGCAAAGTGCATGCAATTAACAGAAAGCCATCAGCTATTTCTCTGGTATGCAAAAATAGCATTAAGCTGTATTAAACGCACGTGTAAGTATCTCAGTTGCAAGAAAAGGGAGGAGATATGCAAAGCACTCAGATATCAAACAATGATCTGTTGGCCAGATGGAGGAATAAAACAATACATATGCTAAAATTTGGAAAAGTTCTGTCAGACGTCTGCCAAGGCTCACCCAATCTATTTTAAGTGCTTTTTGATACATTAGCTTAGTGTTTGCAGTTGTACAACTGATGGTTATTACACGGGACCAGAAAGCAGTGAAGCGTTGGTGCGCTGCAGCTCCCTGATGCCAGGGCAGCTTCCAAGTGTCAAACACAGCAACCTTATTCAGCACAGGGCCGCACCAAGCAATCCCACACTGGTTAGCTTTGCATCTTTTGTAAGGAAAACCAAATAACATAGACTAGAAATAATTTCACAGGGTTTAGTGAAACAAGTCTTTGAAAAGCATAATTTGACTGAAGAGTTCCTGAGGAGCAAGAGTGTTACACAACTCATTTAGCACAGGATTCCTCAAAACACAAGCGCGGCAGCAGGCACGGTGTGGGCAATGTGAAGGACACCACACACCCCGCTCTGGAAACACCAATAATAAGTGCTTGATAAGGCTTAAAACTGAAAATTTGCAACTCCAGGTCTGAGGCATGGCTGGTGTTTTTTTAAAGCTGATTACAGAGAGAAGTGACTCGGACAGGGAAGCAGAGTAACTGCTGGTGATTTCTTTAGCAGGAGAGGGAGCACTAAGGTGTCAGGTAGTGGGATGCTCTGGGCTGTACCTGCACGTAATAAATGGAGATGGCCAGGCCAGTGCCCTGCTCTGGTTGTCACAGCATCACCATCACCAAACAGCCAGACCAGCCTCAAAGCCATCACATCTGTACCGGATGAAATGAGAAGAGACAGAGAAGCCATGCTGTCAATGGTCTGTAGGATGCACAGCTAAGCACCCAGGCTCGGCTCAAGTCTCCAGCTGCAACCTGGCTCTGCAGGGAGGAAGCTGCATGGAGGCACCTGAGCTGCTCAGACCATGGGTAACAACATCAGGGACACGATGGGGTTTGTGTACATGGAGCAATTAAATACCTTCTGGGAGGAAAGGCCCCAGGAACCCCGTTTCTTAAGGAAGAGTGGATATGAAGTAACCTAATCTAACGAAACTCTGCTGATGGTAAATTATAACGAGCTAAAATCAACCGCACGGCACAAATGAGAGGAGCTGACACGGATGAGCAGATTTCATGCTGGCACCAGTGCAGAACGAATACCAGGGACTACACTGAGAGGCAGGCCAAGAGAGGATCAGGCCATGGAGCATATGAACTGCAGGCTGAACTGTTTCATCCCAAGCATTAATAATGGACCGAAGTCTGTAATTCTTAATTGTGCTGAATCCTAATGCCTTCATCTAAGGGCCTTGGGATTTTGATGGAGGATCAGCTGGCATGGAAGATAACAACAGTAAAACACAATGCATTAAGCCTAACCAGCAGATCAATGGTCTGCTGTGCCATTCCTCTCACTTCAGAGCCTTCTCCAGGTTCCTTCCTCCCATGATACTAGTACGAAAATGTCATTCAAAAATCCCCTTGTTTATTTTGTTTCCCTATGAAACGAGTGCTTGCATATGTGGAAGGACAAGACTCAAACATGGATGGAAAGGGTATAAAGACAAGGGACAAACATGGGACCAATGGTAGATGGAGAAGGGTCTCTTGGACATGCAGCCTATACCTCCAACTCTTCATCTCTTGCAAATACATGCATTTCCTAAATGAGTATGTCTGAACCGTCATTACCTCAGGTTTACATATGGCCTCCATCATCCTGTCGCTGCCACGGTCACATAACAATGCCAAAGGATGGGACCAGCACACAGGTGCTTGTATTACTCCAAAGCACACCCAGACCTCCTGGTTCAAGCCCAAGCTAGAGCAACACCTGCTCACCGCGAAAGGCCAATGAATTCTGCATCATTCTGCTTTCCCAAACTGAGCACATCAGGAACATTCCCAAGCATGCAGGTTTTGGGATGCCCACTGCACATCGGGTTATAAAGTTTGTATTAACCTGAAGCGACCAGACATTTGTTTTGCTGTTTTTCTTAAGAAATTAATCCAGCTCCCCCCAGATAAGATGCAGTGGAATGAGGTGGAAAGCGGGTTCTGTCTTTGATATTTCTACACACAGCATATGTACTTAACTGGCTCCCGATACTTATTTATTTACTTGCTTTGGGAAAATGCTTCCTACTGAAGAAACCCAAATGCTGATAAGATGATGAGAGGTTTGCATGCTGGCTGATGGTCTCACTTTCGCTTATCCTGAGCGAATACAAGTATCTATAACTAAGTATTTCCCTTAGGGTACTGATGACTGAGGTATGTTTATTGCATTGAGTGAATTTATATATATAATCAGCACAATAAACATTATTAAATTGTCTGAGTAAAATCAAAGCATGAAACACACAGTCAGTGCTGAATTCTAATGATGCTGAATGCCCATGATTGCATGGGGAAAGGATCTTAACAAGCCTTGATTTGAGCTTTGGCATCCGCCTCACAAATCACATGAAATGTTCTCTCTTTAATAGTGCTGAATATTGATAAATGTCTCTGCACGGCACAACAGGGAAGTTAGTCTCTATTGGCAATCTTTACCAAAGTGTGTTTTTTCCTTCTCTACACTCAAGGGTTTACCCTGAATGATTTAATTATAATTTTCCTTGTGTAAGACAAATTAAAGAGGAGAGTAGGAGTGTCATACCAAAGCAGATTATTTATCTCTTTAACAGATTGCTGTGCACCAAACCCCAGAGCTGCTGCTGCCGCTACTTACAGAAACTGGGCGAAATATGGGACAAAAGCATAGATGTAATATACATTTAAAGCCCAAACGAATGAAAGCATTAACCCGTTCTTTCCAGTTGGAATTGTTCCATTCTTGTGAAAGCCACACACACAGAGCAAAAAGAAACCAAGAGCAGCACCACGATGCTCCCTAGCCCCTGCCCAGGATGCTTCCTGCTTTTGAATGTGGTTTTGCTTTTCAAACACCCTGGGGTAACTCTGGCCAATCGCCTGCCGCTTACTTTTTGTCACAAAGGAGAACTTCTGCTCCAAGCACGGCAGCCCCACAGTGGTCAGCATCACCAGTGACACTAACAGTTGTATCCCTGCAGCCTTCGTGGGACTGAAGCTTTGCTGTGAGCACGAGGCTGGGCTGGCAGCACGGTGCCATGTGGGCATACCAAGCAGCCAAGGACCTTTTTATTGATATTTGAGGCCCTGTGTTTATAACCAAAGCATGCTTTTACCCCAGATGTATTGCAGAGCTACTGCTCGGCTGCTCACTTTTACACACGTCAGCCAAGTGCCTCCTGTCTTGCAGGTCTGCAGCAGCCCCCCAGCCTGATCTGTGGGATCAGGAACCCTGTAAAATACAGCCTGAACTATCCCAGTGACATGTGCCAGAGATGACAGTGATGATAACTCCCACGCAACCAACTTGCCTCCTGCAGCCCACTCCTTCTCAAAAGCCCAAGAGGAAGAGGGAGAAAACAGCTTTACAGCACACCCTAAAAGTTAATGTTACCTGTATATGATTATTTATTGCTGCTGGGCAGTCGTTATGACGTGGCTGTGCTTAACTGTTAGGACACTTACAGCTTTTACTATGTGCTTTTTATTGTTGTTTAAATCTAAATAAATAGCTCTTGGTTATATCAAGAGCAAAGCTTACAGCCAGTTGTACAGAAGGTGCAGGAATGAGAGCGGGGAAACCATAACCCAAAATCCTGCCCTGGAAAGCCCAAGCTGCAGGCTCGTATGATGGGAGGTGGAAGAGCTGATATCTCCCTTGTGAGCCCTTCCAACATCCCCATCTGACCCAAGCTTTGGCTAGGGACCACCTCCACGTGTCCCTTGTATTTGCAGGCTGCCGTTGTACTGAACCAGCCGGGTTCAAGAACATACAATGGATTTCAGTAGAAGTCTAACAAACTCACGCTCCCACCGGACCCATGACTTTTTCAAATCTTAATCTTTGCAATCAAAAAAACTATCAAGTCCTGCTCATGCCTGTGCTCATGATTTTGTAAATATACTAAAAATTCACCTTCTGTGAGCCTTCAAATCTGCATCTGATGGTGGAGCACAGCTACTCTTTCCTCACCACCCCGAACTCCCTGCCGGTACATAAATACCCTTTCAGAAAGCAAACCAGTGCAACACATCTCAACAAGAGGAGTTTCTGTGTCATATGAAATCTGGCCAGGCACCACAGTGCCTGATGAGACTGCAAAAAAACCCTTAAGTGCATCAGTAAGCAGTCTTCTGCGTGTACTCTCCTGCTCTACTTATGGATAAAGATGTAATTCAATCACTGCAGCAAATGGATGGTATAAACCCTCCATGTACCAAACAGAGGCAAGATAAAGCAAAATCTGTAGTTCTCTTATTTGCAATTTTAAATACACCTATTTTTTGTATTTTGATATCGTAGTAGAGAACTTAGTGGATATTTAAGAAAAGTATAAAGGCAAGCTTCAACAATGCAGCTATCAAGCACAGAGGATTTTAAGTGTTCTAAACTAAAAGAAAACCTCAAACGATACAAATGACAAGTTTACGCCTTACTTATTAAATTATTTGGAACTGGACTAATAAAAACTTATGTATCACCTTGTTTGTAGATCCCAGTTGCCTCCAGGCCACAATTACAGGACTCAGACACATGGATTTACAGTCTGTTGAATAGTATACATAGAGAAAATTCTTGCTTCAGAAGAGACTCCTGTATTGCCACTGCATTTCACACTAAACAGCAATGGCATACTGTTTCCTCACTTAGACTGCCATTAGCAGACAGTACATGCCTTTATTTAGTGAAAGAAGATCCATTGCACTGCATGGGTTTTTATTTTATATAGTCGGTAAGAAAAACATAGATAAAAATTTATTGAAAAGTCATAAACCCATCTTGTTCAGCTGTGTGTGCAGCAAAAAGGGAATTGTTTAATAAACATCAAATTGGTTTTAGTATCCCATGTAAGTCTTCATGAAAACCATGTCCTTGACACTTGCATGCATTATAAATGTATACACTGATGTTCCCCCAACGTGTCCTTACAATGGATATAAAATGACAACTTACACACAGCAGTTCTTTCAACAGTGGGTGTGTTCTCCTTTAAAATCTATTCCCAACAGTACTATTTTCTTAATATTAGAAAGATATAAGAGGTATTTATATAGCTTCCCTATCGATCTACTTTCAGACCACCAGAAATATAAACTCTATGGCTTAAAAATTCCATTATCCTCTTTCTAATGAATGAAAGGAGGACAGAAAGACAAAGCCATCAGTTTCCATAAACTCCAGCTTTCACTAGTGTCTGCTCTAACGTTTCTAGATGGGCAAAGGGACTCTCCGGAATGCAAAGAAGCACTGCCCTCCCCGCTGCGCCCACGCTGCTCACACACTCTCAGAGACCCTTCTCCTCCTCCTCCACAGCCAGCAGCGATGCTGAGGCTGCAGCAGGAGCTGGTACCCACGGCCTGAGCTCCTGGGACTGTCTCTGTCTAGCTGTAAGCAAAAGTTATGTTGTTAGACACGCCTCAGTGAAATCTGGGGGTGTAAAGAAACAAACCTGCAATAAAGCATCCTCTGGAATAAAGCAGAGCCCGCGCCAAGAAGCGCGTCAACAGACAACCCCTGATTTAAGCCACTTCTTGTAACAATGCAAGCCTAGCAAGTATAAATTAACTCACGCTTTAAAAAGCCAAACAACATCAGTTAGCTAATTTTATCAGCACTTAGAAATAAAAAAAAAAATAACCCACTTTGTTTTAAAGAAATGTGGTGAACTCAAGCATATCCTGTCATGTGAAAGCAGGTAAATACAGAGGGGGGGAAGAAAGGGGGGAAAAGGAACATGTTAGACAAGCAGGGGCACTGAAATTTGGCAGAGGAACAGCTGGTGAAACAGCCTGTACTGACCAACAGATTTTATGCATCACCTCCAGCCTGCAAATCCAAAGCGCATCAATCGCAACACCACCCATGATGTAAAACTCAAGAAAACCAGCTTACGCTCTTCACACTTCTCCCAATACGCTTATCCAATGCACTTCTAATTAGCTAATTGTGCCCACATTGATCCAATTAACAAGCCATAAAGATCTGAACAAAAGGAGCATATTCTGCCCAGTGGAGACTCTATTCAACCACGCCAAAAACAGACAGAGCAAGACGTGGAGGACAAAACCGAGGCCAAGGCGGTTGGCCACTGCTCCCAATGACTCTGCCATCATTTCAGCACGCTCTCCAGAGATGCTCCTGGGTGGAAACCCCACCAGCACCTACCTCTCCCGTTTAGGAGTGTGGACTGATAGCTGTCCATTAGTTGAGGCGTGTGGGTTGATGATTAAGGAGGTCTTAGACGGTGCGGAGGAGGAGACACAGGTGGTGGACAGGTCCAGGCTGCTGTGGTTGTTGCTGGCTGCCTCCTCCGCTGTGTGTGAGCTTGTCACTTCCTTCCAGAGCTGCTGCAGTTCTGTTGGAATCATGCCTGAAACAAACAAATTGGATAATTAAATCAATTAACAGCTAATTCGGCCGCCTTCAAACAGTAATTAAATCAAAGAGTCAGTAAACAAAGCCTAGTGTTAGGTTTGCGTGTGTGTGTTTTTGCACATGTATTTTTTTTAATAACTAAAGTCTAATATTAAACACAGTGTGACTCTGCTAGATCTTCTCATATGCCACCTGCGATACCTGTGTAATGCAAGATGTGGGGTATGGGCAGGGGATCCACACAACGTGACACCACACGCACACACTGCATTAATTATTATTATGTGATTGTTAGACAAGAAGCCCTGTTTCCAGGTCCCTACGGAGGCAGAAATCCCCATGAGCTCACAGTCAGGCCAATAGCAAAGGCAACTAAAGGTTACTCTGCAGTCAGCTGGAGAAATTTAATAATTTATTTTATTTTCCTATTTTTTTGTTATTGTTTTTATTTTTTTTAAGGAAAGTGAATACTTTCTGACCTCTTTTTAAAAGAAAGGAAGGTCTTAGGGAAAAAAAAATACTCAGCTTTATTATTATGACAACATGAACCACAATATGACTAATTTTGTGCTTAAGTTTTAAATGATGACAAATAGCTTTGTTATTAAATACAGTTTTTATTAATCACTTTTAGACATAAATTATGAATTCATATTGTCTTCCTGAAATGCTTTTCAAATTTTAACAGTCAAATTGATTATACTATGATTATTTCATTAACACACCTATCTTTCTCATTAATTTTGGTTTCTCGAACTGCTCACTTAATTGATGGATGTGTCTACTGAAAAACTGTGTAACTTTCTACACAAGTAACACTATTATTACTGTCATTTCTTAGATCAATGCTAATGAGCCATTCAAAAGTAAAATGAAAACATAACATCAGCTTCAAGAAATAATAATAGAAAATATGTGGTTTTTGATGGTGTCAGAATGGACACCAGGTTCAGGACACAGCATTCAATAAGCAATGCAAATGAAAACTTTGCAAACTTCCAGGCTAGAAGAGGAGCTGCACTCGTCAGCATGACACAGGCTCACACTGAGATCATGCTTTTGGATAAAGCTTATGTTTGTGACATGATCAAACAAGTCAAGTTGCCCTCACTGAAGACTAGCTCAGTGCTCTTTCAGAGAAGGCCATGGGAAAAAATTAGCAGTAGAGACACATCACTTAAATATTCAGGGTAAAACAAATTAACAGAAGCCAGTGTCTGTGTGTTTTTAAAGAGGTTTCTCATCACTGTGCTCTCAGATCATCACTGGGATGACTGTTCATTGTTTCACCGTATTGTAGCACCGGAGCTATCCTAAGGAAACCTGCCATTTTCTGAGTGTATAGCAGCAGCTCACACAGGCATGTATCTCACCAAACCTAAGGTATCGAAATGAAAAAAAGGCAATAGGCATTATATTCATTTGAAACACATAATAAAAAATGCCAAGGTCTAAATTTAATTTATTTTTGTCATTTAGAATACAATGGATAGATAATCATCTCAACGTGATCAGCCAAACATCTTTACTTTGCTAAACTGTTAAAGATTTTAATTATGCTAGCTTTGGAGAGCACTGGTCTAATGAGGCGATAGACTCCAGAGAATCTAAGCGGTTAAGAACTGTGAAATGAGTCTGATAGGATTTTTTTATATTCACCGTGGATCGTTTGCATATCAAAGAGGAGTAAATTATTGCACGACAGACCAATAACCTTCCCCGCCTTTCCGAGAGTAGCATTAACAAAAACAGTTGGTCTCCAGTAACGGTTCACCACAAAAAAATGCTAAAATCCTTAAGTATCTGCAATTAATATATATTATGAAAAAAAAGCTTCAATTTATACATTAAGTGATCAGATATTCTTCGGACACATCAGTTTCTCTAAAGCTACGTCATTTGCCTTTCATCAGACCCAAATGCCAATTACATTCTGATGGATTTTGTCCCAAATGAGCATTTAGTTATTAAACATATTCAATTATTACTTGTCCCTTGAAATTAAACCTCTGAGCAAATTAAACAAAGAAAAAGGTCAGTACACAAGCCTGTGTCCTGTTTTGCTGTGTCGGGCTATTATTTTCAAACACCTTGCAAAGTGACAGTGTGGGATGTATTTTTAGCCAACACGTTTGACAGGACTGTCTGCACACTAACAATTACCTGGGAGCACGGCTGACCCTTACAGCACTGTTTACTCAATTGAAACAATAGTGAATAGACTTGTCTGTTGATAACATATTGATAGGAGACCATATGAGTCGACACCTATTTTTATTTTCCAGAATAAGCAAATAGGGAAAGAATAACTGGCCTTTTTTCACTTCTTTTTTTTTTTTTGCCACCACTCCCTTATCTGGATTTCTGCAGGTTTTTAATCAGAGGCTGGCTGGCATCCCCTCTCCAAGTTCCTGTTTCTTCTCTCCCTTTCCCATCTCCTCCTGGTCACTTCTGGATCTACTAATGCTTTCTTTACGCAAGGAGAAGCCTGCAAGTGTTACAGCTGTTAAAATACACATAATATTGATACCTACATACACTTCCATATTTACATGCAGATCTTCTAGAAGTCAATAAAAAGCTGTCTGGTCTTAACTTCTTATATAAGTGTAGCTTGTATTAGTACTAATGATAACAATACCAAATACTGAAAGTAAAACAAAATATACCCAATTGCGTGGGGAAAGAACGCTGAGCATAATAAGGAGGATTTCAGGCTGGGTGACGTTAATTTAAGGAGTCAAATGTGACGTCATCCTCATCTCAACACAATCATCACTTTAAAGTGACAACATCAATTAATGGATAAAATGAAATCTAGAAAAAGCCCTTCTCCTTACACAAATTTCGTTGGTTTTTGTGTAATTCCGGAGAGAATCCCTACCAAGCCTGTCAAACTGGGCAGCTGAAAGGTGTGCTCATCACTCACCCAGCAAAATGGTTAAATAAAATAATAGAACAAATGGTAAAAGCAAGTCAAATAGATCCACGAACACTCGCAATAAATTATGTAATTTACCATTTAACAGTTACATTTTAGCTGCGAGAGCTAAATTCCAAGTCAGATTCCCAGAACTGTGCTGCAATTATCCGAGATCGCTGCTGCTGGTGCTGCAACTTCCTACGTACCAGAGTGGGACTGAGCCCTGAAACTGCCAAATCCATGGGAGCAATCAGGCACCCAGATGTCTCAGCCCTATTATTTTCACTCACGGGTGATGTGAAGTGCGATTTGCAGTTTCATTTTGCAGCCTCTAAAGATCCAGTTCTTGCAGCTCAGAACAGTGTTGAAATGCGGTTTATTTTTAAATTGCCACTATGTACAGATGTAAAATCTAGATTATAGATGTGTCTAAATACAAAGCAGCAAAGATTACGCAAATATAACATTAAAGGATGTGGTATTTTGTGTAAGATAACAGGCAAGCACTAAAAACTAAAATGAAACTAAAATACTGTTTTAAACAATGTACTAGTTCTGAAAACATAACAAAAATATCACTTACGAAGCAGCATTCTCTCCTTAGAAACATTTATTACTATTGCAGATACTTAAGAATAAAAGCAAAATGCTTTTAACCAAATTCACAGCTACATTTACTAAGGGGATGAGGCTGTTTTATATGCACACTTACAGCATTTGTCTCAGTCTTGCAAACTGTTCTGAAAATAAAAGGGCATGATGTATGTAATTCTTTCTTTACACTAAGAAGTGTCCATTACCAATTATTTTAAACTATAGCCCTGGCTCTTCATTGCATTTTTCAGCACAACTTGTCCCTTTGATTATGAAAGAAAATGTAGGCACAGGTTTAAAAAATGTATGTTGTGGGGACAGTTGACAGATTACTGCTCACAGAACTCAATTTCCCAACCCCAGGTATCAGCGGCTCAAAGACAAACAGAGTTGCTCAACCTCTTTGTGTCCTTGTACCTCCATACCCAGGTGACCATGTTCAAGCAAGCAGAAAGTTGATTTAAACCTCATAACGACATCAGTTTTAAGCCATCGTCTCTCTGATAAAGAAAAATAAAATATCATACTGTGCTGCACCCTGTCTGAATTCTCAAGTTACTCCTTCCTCCCTCCACCAGCCCCCGGCTCGGCCTCCTCCAGCACTCACAACTCATTTCCCTGCAAGAACCAGCCCCTTCTGCTTATGTTTATGTCGTCTCCAGCATGCAAGTCAGCACCTCTTAGGTTTTAAATACGCTTCCTCGCGAGGACTAATAGTTACACTACCCTGCTAACCATATCAATCAATGCCACGACTGCTGAATTACCTACTGGTGTCTCCGATGTGTTACCGCACAGATTACACTTCATGCATCACCACATTCATTTCTTTCACATTACACATGAGCGTGTCTTGTCACTGCCCAATTGCCCTCCTTTGGACAGCTTAACTGATGTACTATACAATGAACCTTATCGAGCAAACTTAATAGTATAGGAGCTGTGGGAAAAATTAGAAAGGTTGAAGCCTGAGTCCGAAGGGTGTGTGGGAACACCTTGGGATACTTCAAACAATAAATCTGAAGCATAATTAATGCACGATACAACATTTTGCAAGTGTAAATGGCATTTCATCTAGGTGCCCTTTTTCCTGGACTCGTTTCATGCCTTCTCCCCATCAGACCGTGCATTGATGGTGACTGACCGGTTACCACCCTAGGCCTGGTTCTGCATTGCCTTCCTGCACATCTGATTCATGCACAGGACTAGTCCAGACCTGGTGCCCAGCTTTGTGATGATGGAAAAGCTGAACTGAGTCTCGCAGAGAGAGGTGCTAGGTCCCCAACACTTAGCTTTTTGAAACAGACACTCAAATTCCCTGGTGGGTCTGGCAAAAATAAGCTTAAATAAAATATGCCAGCTGCACACAAAACACTCCCTGCTTTTGTCTCCATTTATCCATGTAAGCTAATATTCTTCATCTAACTCATTCTCATTTTTGCAGCTATGGACACACAAAAAAAGAAGGTGAAGAACAGAAGCAGTTTTATCCTGTCCCCCCCATTTAACTGTACAGAGCTGAACATATTATATGGTTTAGTAACTAGTAGCAGCTCTAAGGCTGCTTTGAAGAGCCCAAGTCATTCAGCCTGAGCTGACTCAAGTTGCTGAGGTGGATGTTTAAATTCATTATGGAACAAGGGAACGAAAAGGCATGATCACTCAGAAATACCAACATCATGGTTGAAAGATCTGGTCTTCCCTGAGCCATGCCAACTTTGAACAGGCCGCCTTAACCACAGTAGCCAGTAGCTGTTAAAATGTCCCAAGCCTTGCAGACAAACCAAGCTTAATACAGCACAGTAAATTCAAGCCCAATAGGAAGAGAGAGAATAAAACCCCAGGTTATAATCACTGTCAGAAATGTAGAGATTAAGTAGTTATTGCTTTCAATGTATCAGTATCTTAAAAATAAAAACAGGGATTTCAGCAAAGCAGTAACTTCTGGCAGAGTGCGGGGTGAATAAAGATGTAGGAGGACCTAATTGTCAACAATACCATTAAAATTAAATGGAGTTAATCTCAATTTGCCTCAGTGTGGAGGAAGGAATGAAGCTATGATGCACACAGGCAGTGAAACGAGGGCCATGTAAACAGGCATGGAGAGGAGACACTGCCACCTCTCCCTCCCAGCTGCTGCAAAGGGCAATCCAATTTCTACAGCTCAGCAGCGTGCAGATCAGAGTTGCTCTGCACCCGACTCTTTGCCAGGCTGGAACCAGAAAGGGCCCAAATAGCACATTTAGAGAAGGAAAAGCTGCTCTCACGCTACCTTAAGCCATGAACTGAGCACCAAGAATCGATTAAGACGCCTCCTGTGAAGGATCTGAAGCCCAAATGAGTACAACCAGTAGCTTCAGGTCCATCAGACTGGCTACAGTTGTGCAAACCTAATCTGAACTCCGAAATGCCTGCCTCCCGCTAGCCAGGTCCAGGATTTCAGCACTGCCCTTCTCAGAAAATACCTCTATAATGCCCATCCTGCCTGTCTGGGTTTTTCTGTGTTTATTACTTTATGAGCCTGTGAGATCTGTCTCTTTCCCAGTGACAGTTCTGTGTGTGTGTACGCCTGCTATCACTTTGCCAGACACGCGGTCACTCCCAAACCCCTCACCAACCTTGTGCAAGGGGCTGCAAAGGCAGAGTAGGCTGGCCAGGCTGGATCGTCAGCAGCCCCTGACGCTGCAAAGACAGAAGGTGCTGCTGCTGCAACTGCTGCATCTGTAAGAGCTGCTGCTGGAAGGCCAACTGCTGCGTAGCCACCTGCTGTTGCTGGGGCTGGAAGAGAAAAAATGCACATTTGTCAGTACAGAGCAAAGCGTTAACACAGGATTCACAGGGCTCCTCGGCTCAACACACTTCAACTGCTGATCACAGTCACCCACTATCAAGGCAAGCTAGCGAGCCCATCACCCTGTATCAAAGACCCCAAGGCACAGGGCTGCAGTTGACTCCCACCTCCAGTGGTTACTTTCATCCTACCCAAACCTTTCTTGCCATCCCAACTAACAATGTATACAGCATCTCCTGATCTACGTGGTCAAGTTTTACCCCAGAAGTGGTTGTTTCAGTGGTGGGAAAAGCAAATGCTGCTGGCAGCTCTTAAAAGTCCTGTGTAATTCTTTGAGGCAAAGAACATGCATAACTTGAGAATCACACCGCACCATCACATCACACTTAGATGTAATGAAAAACAACCCTGCGCTGTGCTCTGCTTGCTTCATCCATCAAGCCCCACAATACTTTGTTATGTTTGGAATTATTCTGTGCTGTGTTTAAGGCTGCTGCTTCTGCACTTTGAAAATCTTAATTATTTTCAGTAGAAAGAAGATGGAGCTGCTTTACTCCACAGGGATGTGAACCCCCAACCTCCGAGGTGTGAGAGAACATGTTGCTTTTCTCACTACTGTACCCAGAGAAGCTTTTAACTACTCTGTTTATCACTTCTGACATAAATAAATGAGAAAAAATCAGACCTTTGAAGAAGAAAAACTTCATCTAATATTGTTAATTAGCCATGACAAACGATGAAATAACATTGTAAATCTTTCATAGAAACAGCTACTAGATTTTAATTACACACATTCATAATTTAGCAAACAACATCTTACTTGAATGTGAGTGCTTAATATGTACAGTACTCCAGGCTTCAGAGTCCTTAATTTTGTGCAGTTAAGGAAGCCTCTAGGTTCTGCTTCCATGCTCATCTTGTGTTTTATTTGCTTTGTTCTTTAAAACCCATGAAAGGCTTTGCATTTTGATAAATATCTTTTTATTTATTGTACAATGACAGGAGGAAAACTTTTGTTGTGTAAAACATCAATACATCATGCCAGTGTTTAACAGTTCCTTGTGCTAGCCAAAAAAAATTAATGTAGATTTCCTTAGTAATTATCTGAGTGATAGAAAGATAATACAGTGCAGTAGTACAATAAATAGAAGGAAATTATCTAATATCCCTAATCTGCTAGGAATCATATCAAGGTGGAGGTCTTATACACATTATGGCTAACAATTATGGAAAGAAAAATTAACTCTTTCCATAACAAACCTGCATACTTTCACAAACAAACCCCAGCCAGAGCCCAAGCCTGTTGTCGCCCTTCCCTGATGCCAAGCCGGAGCATCGCTGGGCCCATTCCTTACTGGTATCAAGCTGGGAAAGAACTCCACCAGAGCTGCAGGAACAGGACTGATGGACACAGCCTTCTTCAACCGTGCCTCATCAGCCTTAATGGGGCAACCAACTGTGTACCCACAAATGTAGTGACAGCCTATCTACTGACAGTAGGTCAGTCTGTCTTACAGACAGTAAGTCAATTTATCTTATTTATAAAATCAATTTCACTTCTTTCCAAAGGAAATCCAGGACTTCAGGAGCACAGTTAAACAACAAAGTGTTTAGATGTTCTGAACCTTGGAGAGTTTTCATTTCTTTGCAACAGCTTGCTCAGACAGATCCAGCTGCTGCAGCTATCTGCGACAGCACCAGATGAACGCAAGCCCTAGCAACAGTTACATCAGGAGCTACTGTTTGCCTCCATAAATATTCATTCTGTAAATACATTTATATATATAATGGTACTACATAAAAATTTAGTTACAGTAAGCTGTGATTTACCCATTTGCCATTGGACCGTAAAGTTAGCGTGTTCTTTTTTTAAGAAACCCAACAACCTTTACATAAATTGACTGATGCCCATGGTTGTCTTCTCAGCTATCCCAAGAAAAACTCTTGAACACTCTCTACTTTGAAAAGCCAGGATATAAAAGTATACAAGGCCCATTGTCCAAGAAAGAATTTAAAAGCAAGACACATTGCCAAACTGTGCTCCCCACCCAGTTACCAAACACAGGATACAAGGCAGTTTGTTTACTTCTCACAATTGAATGCATACAAAAAAGGTCTCAGTGCAGTCCTGTTGTCAGGTCAGTAGTCAGTGTTAAAATGCTGAAATATCCTGATAAAACTTGCATTTTTGATCCCCTCCCTAAAGCTTCTGTCAAAGGTCTGTTTTCCTTTCTTAGGTTACTCCCTACTGCCTAACATAAACTGTCACAACTGCCGGAGGACAAACGGCCCTGTTCGGCACGCTGCCCGCTCCGTCCAGCGCCACGGCACACAGCAGGATCCTTCTGCAGCTCTGAAGCCCCCCTTGCCTTAGGGACACCCGACCTGGCAGGGGGAGAGGCAGCCCCATGGGCAAAGGGCTTGGATCTCACCCCAGCACCTCTTGCTGCTGGGCGCTGAGCAGTGCTCACCCTCTGCTACACCATGTAGCCATCGAGTAAAACCCACCAGACACCTTACTGGGGTCCGTCTGTCATTCTGCTTGGGGGACAGATCCTTTCTACCAGTGGACCTTGGGAGACTGGTTGTGTTTTCCCTCTTTCATGACAGTACAATAGGACAAGGCACTCACAAAACGACTTGGGGGATGCAGTACGTGAACACACTTGTTCCATCTGTCAAGGTACAAACTTAGCCTGCGTTAGCACTGCAGCCACCCGTCCCCACCATGGCACTGCTCTCCATGGGACACCACTACCAGTTGTTAGCACCGGGGGGAGGAGGAATAATAATAATAAAAATAATACTAAAAATAAAAGACCACCACTTGCATGCTAATTTAGCAAAAACAACATTCTTAAGGCAGGAAAAATGGGGCTGAACAAACCTGTGGGATGAAATGCAGCGCTGAAACGGGCCTCTACTAAAACCATCAGCAAAAATACCCCCCCTCAACCCCAAGAAAAAGCTGAAGGACTTGGGCCCCTTGTTCTCTTAACAGCTATCGTGTTAAAACGCTCTTCTTGAAACAGGAAGGAGTCTTTTCTTATTGTTGCTTTCGATAGTGTAATATCAGAAGTGCGACCACAGTAAATCAGTGTGTTAGATATTGAAATGCCATCACATTGTCTAACTTCCCTTCTCGTCTTTTTTAACACAAAGTATTTTTTTCTTTAAGCTCCAAGCCCTCATCTTTGTGTCTGAGATGCTCTCCTGTCTGACAACAGCAATTTAGAAGAGTTAACTTTTATCGTTCATTCTGCTGTGTAACTTTCCCCTTCAAATTTCTTTATCTGCCCTCTGAGCTCATCTGAACTTTCATGTTCTCCCAGCATGCAGGCTTGCATTCAAAACTATGTCTAATAGACCAAATAAGAGGTTAATAAGAAGTGGCAACAGAAAGAAAAAATACAATCCCTGGTAACTGATAAGAATGACAGTGGCAGCCCTTTATTGTTTGTCTTCAAATATAGAGTTAAAGATCTTTAAAAAACTAAATTTTGACGCCTTTGAAAAGAAAGAAGCACAAAATAACAACAGGGGGTTATTGCCTGCCAGCCACAGGGGAGAAGCTCCATAATTCTTATTCTCCCTTTTGAAGGCTGTTAGAAATCTGATTCAAAAAAGCAACAGCAGAAGGAGAAAGCCTCTTGAGGCTATCGCCATTTCCTGTGATCATGCATAATGCGTTTCAAAAGTGGGTTTTTACCAATTCTGTTGATCAATTGCACCTCCTTCATATTCCCTCTTTTTTCTGCTGTGTTTACATCTGATGTGACTCAATGACAAGCGCTGTCTGAGACTGTGAAACAGACCTGTCATGTTGATTTATGGGCGCATCAAACCACGACTTGTCCAAACTGAAGCTCGCAGTTCATTAATTAGAGAGTTGTGACTTTGAAGTCAGCTTTCAGACTGTGGTTTTTAACATTTGGCTTAATTTATATGCTCTTGAATGTGGATCTCTAAGGAAAAAACTGAAATTCCCTTCTTGTCTTTGAACTTCTTTTGACCGCACAATAATCATTTCTTTGTCCAGAGTGATGCCTGCATCCCAGAGTCATTAACGCGCATTGAACTGCCACTGATGAGTAAGCCCTACTGAATTAGAAAAACAGCCAGCAAAACAAAGCTGAGAGCATTCTGCACAGTGATATCTCACAATTACATGCCTTCCCTCCCTGTGCCATTTCCATTTTAATTACTGTTAGTCCTTTAGATTTACATTTTAGACACTTTTTAATCTGTTCCCTTTTTATTATAGTGGCGCCCGTAAGCGTGCTATGGTTAAGGTTGTGTCAGCGTTTCCATTATAAACCCCCCTATTTTCAGGGGTTTATAACTCAGCTGGAAAAATTCACTCTTGGTTGTAACTTGGCACAGGTGGCACAATTGCCGAAATGGGGGCGGGGGGCAGAAACCAGTGTGTGCTCCGAGCACCACCACTTGTAAAGTGACACACAAACACTGCCGCTATGGCAGGACATTACACTGTCTCATTCCAAGAAGCAGCTTTCTAGGATCTACCAAAGCCAGCACTGATGTCAGATTAAACATGAAAGCCTTCAACTCCTTGTGGCTAGAGGTGAATTCAGCGCCTTAAAAAGAAACGTAACTGCACCAAAACTAAATTTAAGCACATCAAAACCAACGAAGTTTAGGATATAATGGGTACTTTGAAAGAGTACTGAAAGGAGGGGTAGAAACTACCCTGTCCTGTCCTATTCATACCATGGACAATGGTGGCATCAGAACGAGGAGGTCTCCCACCACTACACCATGAACAGGCAGCGTTTCCATGCTGCCTCTCAGACTTCATTTCTTGGTGCCACCACCAGCATTGCTACCCTCCTGCTAAACCCATGCTGCAAAGAATGTGGAACCAGAACTTCTCCATTTGGAAACTGCAAACCCAAACAACATCTCAGCATTTTGCCCTGCTAGTGAGAACAGCACCGTATCTGGGCCTGCTGCCTTGCCCCCTCCCCTTTACAACATAACTAACTTCCAAAAGCACTCTCCCCAGATACAGTCTAGATGCTTGCTCCAGTACTCGTACCAAACACCAAGGCATGGTCCCCTGCTATAAAATATGTGGCAGCAAGCAAATGGAAAGCACAGGAAAATACAGGCGAAAATAGGACAATAACTCTAAATCTGAAAGCTGAGACCCGATAGAGTCAGTTCAGTTGTGCAATCATTTATAAGATGAATGACAGTTTAATAGCCACTAGACAGTCCCCGGGGATCTGTGGTTTGAAAGTAAAATGGGTATTGTCTGTACCTCTTTAGGCTGTTTTCCAGCATGCTGTTGCTGTAAAAGTTGAAGCTGCAACTGTTCCTGTTGTTTCTTATAAAACTCTTGAAGCTGCTGCTACAAAGAAAAGGAAAGATGGTAAGTAACAAAGTGGAGAGCCAATTCAGCGTCCCTTTTTCGTGTAACACACAAACTGTGATTTGAAAAATAGCATCCTTTTATCTGTAATGGTCTGACCTTTAGTTTGAAACTCAACAATAAATTCAGTGCACACTGACTATTCTTGGCATTATCGTTTGAAAAGTAATCTCCAAAATGAACTGATGAAAAACATACCATTTTCTACACAAACTAATTAAAATAAGGCATGGAATGACCTTTGATTGTAACAACAAAGCCAAAATGCCCTTGCTGAGAGAGCCTGGCGAATCTCTGTTGTGAAACACACATGCTTTCTAAATGATAGGGTTTGACTGTATTAAGTGTTGTTCAATACATGCATAGGCATCCTGGGAAATACTCTCCTCCTCCCCGCTCTCCAGATGTGCACAGCGCAGGCAGCGCTCTGGCGTGGGCAAGAGGGAACACACAAGGTCAGGCTTGGGTGGATGCTGATGCCCACCCAGGATTCTTGAGCCCCCACTGTGCCCTACCCTATGATAACAGAGCCTTGGGGCTTGTCATTGCCCAACTTTGAGCTGAAAAAGGACCACAGGCTGTGAGAAACACTGACACACCACACGGCAAACGTTGGCTGAAGTCAAGCCAATTAAGGCTTGCAAACCTCTTCACTTCTATTGCCACCGTTTCCATAGTCCTTTATGGCGCCAGATGGACATAACAAGATCTAAAATGGGAATTATCACCCTACTACCTTGTTTATTCCCATTAGTCAGGGCACATCATGCTTTCTGGAGGATGCAGGCAAAAGCAACAGGGACATCTGCCGAAGTCCTGACACTTAAATATGCATCTGTATTATTTAGCAGATCTTGGAAACACTCCTAGCACTGCTCCCTGGAATTGTTTCCAGTAGCTATTTCTAGAACTAAAAACAAGAGCAGTCAGTTCATCCCAGAGCATTGCTGCTCCAAGGTTCAGACCTGAGACACGGGCAGCTTCTTTCCCTGGGAACATTTTGGGGGTAGCAAAGAACTGGAGCTGTTAAGGAAACAATTACCTGTTGAAGCATGAGTGCCTGCTGCTGTTGGAGCAGGACTTGGAGTTGCTGGGGAGTTAGCACTTGTTGCTGGAGGATCTGCTGCATTTGCTGGGGAGTGATCACTTGAGGTGTCATCATAGCCACCGACACTGGAACCTGAAGCACAGGAGAAGAGCAAAGAGGGGGTCAGAGTGTGCTGCTACAGCATCCCCAAGCCTGGCATGGAGAGTAATGAAGGAGTCTTTACAGCCCACCACAGCCCGCACCAAGGTACCAAACACATTCTCCTGACTAAATTCCCCTTCTGCAGCACATTATTGCTATAGGAATTCTTTACAGCAAGCAATACGCTAAACCCTGCTAAGATTTATTTATTTTTACAAGAAACCATCAGCTGGGTCCTTTCCCTCTCAGAAAACCCTTGCCTTCCATGCAGAAATCCAGAGCTGAGCATTCCTCTGCTGATGGGATCTAGACCTTATTACGACAGGTTTTTAAGAAAATTGAAGGAAGGCTCAGCGATGTGAATAACAGCACTAGACTCCTATGCAATTTAAACAGAGAGGCCCTACCACGATGTCTTTACCGTTCCATATTCACCCAGCATACAGATGTCTTCAATTCTTTCATATTATGTGAGATACCATTAAAAGCCGCTTTCCATGACATTTCAGTGACAAACAGCTACAGTGATGAACTTGATAGCATTTCATATTTGCAACTGTTAACACATTTCTGCACGGGCATCTTTGCAAGGAACCTGTACACTGTATCTGAAAGGATGATGTCTTGTTCAGATAAAACACTGACATTAAAATGACAGGCTGTCTTGGCCAAGGTTACACAAATTGTATTCAAGCGGATACCTAATGACAATACTATGAATTCTGCAAGCTTTCTAGAATGTAATTTAGCTATTCAAAATAATCACTGCACTTGTGTTTAATTTGCAGACTACATGAGAACCATTTTGTCAGTCCTAGTAATGCAAGAAGACTATTTCCCTAGAAACCCACCCCTCTACCCTCCACCCAAAAAAAGGGAAAGGAAAAAAAGAAAACCAATAGAGGAAAAGACAAAACCCGTATGAGTTTTAACAGTAATATTTAAGCACCTTACTTTTCTACAGTTTCAAATCAAATACGTGACAGCACAAAACTAAAAGCAGTAAAGGACATACTTTGCTAAAAAGGATCTCCTGTCATCTCAGGTGTTACAATAAAGGGTAATAATATGTTTAGCACTTTTTCTGTGCACCACTTTAAAAAAATCAGCAGACAATAGCTGATCAGAAGATAAAGGAGTTAAAAAAAAAAATATCTTCCAGTGTAGTAGTAAGCAAGAGAGAAATGCAGTATTAATTTTACGTAACATAATGTCTTAATATGCAGTTTATCTTGACTTTTTCACATGATTTGTCCTGTCATTTGCATAGCAAGCTCTCATTCCTAATTTCACAGTCATTATGCACTGATGTCCTGATTTCTCAGCATCACTAATTTTGATGAACTAAAAACGGTTCCTGAAGGTCAGACGCATGTACGCTGCACATCTCCCTGCGTTGTTGTGTACATGTTGTGTGCCAGGGCCATGCACTGCCTTGGAAACACTGGTCAGAGCAAAGCCTACCAAAGGCTCGTATGCCTCTGACATCCCATTAATGCAAACACGGCGAGGTGCTCTGTGCATTCCCACACAGCTAATGTGGCCCATGCTGCTGTGAACACAGTAAATGGAGATTTAATTACGGGTCAACCACCAGTCCCACTGAAGCCAGGTCCCTTGTGGCCAGCACCACTTGCCCATGCCAATGGGAAAGCCACTGGCTGCTGCGCCGTGCCACCCCTCGCCAGGCAGGACCGGCTCTGAGGACACTGAGTCACCATGATGGGTAATCCATTAATTCAGAGTATCTTAATCCATAGCCTTTTTAAAAACTTTCCTGGGAGTACAGAATTACTTAATTCAATAGTGCCGTCACTATCTTCGCCCCAAAGCATGACTCACCTTCATTATTCTCATCCCCAAAGAAGTTTACTTTACCCTCGGGTTTGTACTACCTTTCATTGAAGTTGGGCCGAGCAAACAGAAGAGGAAGCATGTTTAAGTGTGTTTTCTGTGCCCTTCTTGGAAAACAGACAACACAAATACTCTTCAGTCAGATTTATGACGACAAGCAGGGATACAGACAGGAATAGGGTGGAGTGCTGTAAACCCTACACATCGGTGATTAATACGAAGGGCCGCATTCTGCCGTCAGCTATGCAGAGGCAACTCCCATTCACTTCCACGGCTTTTTTGCATGCTTATCTTGGAATAAATCTAAGGATTTGGCCCTGCTTTTGAAAACCGGTCATGTACCTTCCGGTGAAGTATCTCTTAGCTGTGCACTCTTTGCTACAACAGAGGCATGTAACCAGCAAGAAAAAATACACCTATATGTATTTTAATATATATGGCACACCTAGGAGTGCAAGTTTGCACTGATCCATGCACTTCACCATCTGAAACCACATTTTCACACCACATCTGCAGCTCTAAAAAAGGCCCTGTTTTCCACTTATAAATACGGCTCACAGTCACATTTAGCCAAAGTTAATGCTTCAGCTTATCACAAAAGCAACTTACAGAAACCTTTTACAAACAAATTCAAATAAACCAGAAAGTACCATGTTAAAAACAACACACACCCCCAGAACAAGTGCAGGCACACGTGTGGCTGGAGGACTTTAAATAGTTAAGAATGATGGCCTATATATCCACTCTCTTAACTCCCAATGTCCAACTTTTTCATGTAGCTAGTCCCTGGTAATACCAAGAATCAAAGGGCATGCAGCACCAGCAATAGGCTATTATAGCCCACACTTTATTACCCATTACTACCGAGGTCATTAGCGGTAAGAGTGATTGTACCGGTCTTAACCTATTGATCATTGTAACTACTATCATTTAATCCCGTGTTGAATGTCTGGAAAGCTGCTAAAGGCACACAAGAGAGAGTGCTTTAGCGATGAGAAATATAGCCAAAGCTTGGAAATTACACTTTGATTCATAAAATCTAGCCAGTGGTTTAAATCAATAGTATTTAAAACAGTCATGTAAGTTCTTAACTACAGCTCTCTAATATTTATAGGTCCCTTTTTGAGTGTATTCATTCAAAACTAAACTTTATTTTAGATACTACGCAATATACTTTATAGTATGTTAGATAAAAAAAAATATTTATTTCTGATATTTTGTTTGATAGTCAATGAAACCCAAACTGAGGGCTATAAATTCATTTTAGATTTCTATCTCTCCGATGCCAACTTAAACGTGTTGCCAAAAAAAATTACAAACCAACTTTAAAAATGGCTTAACTGTTTAAGTACATGAAAAGGAGTGTGTTTTATGAGTTAACAATGAATCACAGAAGGCAGTTTATGAAGAACTAAAATAATTCTGCCTTACTGCCTTCAGGGAGTTGAAGTTCAAATTAAACTACTGGCAGATATATTTAAAGAATGCTAAGTTAGCATGCCGAGCCGAAATCAATCTTTTCTTGAAGTTGTTTATTTCCATTTCCCACATGAAACATGATTGTTGTTATTGATATGATTAATGAACTACTTTTGGTATTGTTGACTGATAACAATAGGGTGTGGTAGATACCCAGCTGCATGTAAACCTGGCAGCAAAGGTAAAAATACAGCTGCAATTTGGCTTTTGGAGCTGTGCTAGTATAGACCTGCTGACATGCTAATACCATCAACGGCAAAAAATGTCTTTAATACTCACAATTGTTTTCAGACACTGCTCCTCCCAGGGCTTTGCCTGCTGCTCCTCTGTATCCCCCACTGCCCTCCCGTTCCCCACAGCCTCCTCTGCTACCCCCATTCCAAACTCCATAAACACGTTGTGTTGTGGCGACACCGACCAAGGAAAACTGCCCCAAACTTAGGTCAAGTTCACCTTTAACTTCACAACAGAGCTACAGCAGGGATGCATTTGTCACTCCAGCATACAGCCCGGACAAGGGTCACGGGGATGAAAATGATTTAGTCCCATTTAATCATCTTCATTCCCCCATTTTCAGTGATATTAATATAATTAAATACTAGCTAAATTATTTCAAGTAGTTTAATCTTGTATGAAGTAAAAAAAAAAAAAAGAAAGTAAAAGAATGCCATTTTCACACAACGTGCCTTCGATGTTGGATACGGCTGTGGTCCTGTTAACTGTTAGCAGGCATGCATGGAAGATGGGGAGGATTTCCTTAATTCATAAAGAATAACTCTGGCAGAAAATCCTTTCCTCCTGCAATGTATGTTCCAACTTGATTTCAGTTAAGACCTCATACCTTAGTTTTCCAAACAGCAATTCTTCGGTTAAAGATTTTGTGATAAAAGTTAAACGGAGCAAAACAAAGCTGAACACAGAAAGAGCGAGTCACTGAGGAACGGTTAAAAATACTGGGCTACAAATAGAAGTAGATATGGGTGGGCAAAACCAAACAATTAACTTGAGCTGTCTTATTAGAAAGCTATTATGTGCAACACATCTAAATGTAAAACAAAAATCTCAGCCGAAACAATGCAAAACAGCTTTGCTCATGCCACAGATAAACCACTGATACCCTGGCAAGCAGAGAAGCACGATGCCACAAGCCAGAGCAGAGCCCAGCAAAATCAGAAGTGCTGAAGGCAGGACTCGCTTCCACCCTGAGACTAAAACATTTCCGACACAGGATTTCATCCTCCAAAACAACAACAACAAAAAAACGCCGCCCTTAGAATTATTCACGCAGAAACTGCGATGCTGTTTTAGGATGCAAGATGGAATCTCACTTTCAGACTCAGTTCTTTTGCCATAATACACTACAACACATTAAGACAGGTGATGTTTATTATATTAATGTAAAATCAGTTAAGTAGTCTGTCATTAGCATAACTGTTCTTTCAGTAACAATACAACTCCCTATGAAGGCGGGGGGGAACCCTCTTTAAAATTAAATTAGCATTTTCTTATTGCAATTTTGTTTATTGTATTTTATCGGGAGGGAAGATCTCCCTCTGACCCACAGAAGGCAGCACGATGGACTACGCTGACATTTCCCGGCATGTCAGGATGTCTGCTGTCTTCTGTATTCTCTTCTAGCTGAGAAAAAAGGGGAATATTTTCGTATTTGTTTACAGAACGAAACATCTGATCTTATCTACCACTTCTCATGCATACCAGGTTTCTCACTAAGTGCCAGGATAATTGTTTCTGCTATAATAAATACCCATTTAATTTGCATAAAAATATAAAGTTTACATAAATTAAATCCTTTCTACATCTAACATTTGTCAAATAGAGGCTAAACCGGAACACACACAACCAAATACTCATTTAATAAGCTGAGTGAGATTTCAGCCTCGAGATTACCAGCATCATTTTTCACCTATTAAAAAAGTTATCATTTTTGTTTCCCGCTCCAGCGTTAAGGGGAAAATTGTAACGTGCTGTACACGGCTCTGAACAGGGGAGATATTTTATCATAATGCAGTTAAGGAAAAAATAAAGATTAAAAAACAAATAAAAATATATCAGTGTTTTTTTCCAGAGTTCAGGAAAGGAAATGTTAGCTCAACATATTCTGCCAAAAAAAGCCTCAAATAAACCAAAAGCAATCCTGCTTAGAAACATCCAAAATATCCCTAAAGCCCTTGAAAACCCCTGAAACCCTCTCTCCCAAACACCCTTAATATACTGAGAATGATCACCATGTCAGGCTCCTTACATTTGTGTATTAATTCGTACACACGTTAAGGAGAGCTTAATTAAATAATAAAAGACCATGACCGAACGGCAACATTTAATACGCTGGAATATCATGTGAGCAACCCCGAAGTGCTATACAGAGGGGCTTTTTTTATCTTTCTCTATGGCAGGCTTTTAAGAAGAACCGTAACTCCTGACAGGGATTTCTAGGGAATGGTGAGCCCTCTCGCTGCCCCCTGATTATTTTCTCCTGCAAGAGTGGAACCTGGAGCTGCCTCCTCTTCAAACCTCGGGCATTCGAGGAGATATCTATTGTCCTGGCCAGCTGAAACAAACAGCTCTTGAAAAATATCCACCTGGTTAAACCGTGCTGTTTATTTCCCATACAAAACAGAGCTCCACTTAAAACACTTTGCCACTCTGGTTGCAAGCGTAGCCTTTATAACAGCTGTAAACTTTATTTGCTCAAAATGTGCAGGTTTTCACACCTACGGCAGACACCTACAGCTGAACATCACAGCTAAGCACAACGGTGCAAATTAGATTCTAATGAGAAAACATCAGTTGCTTCTTTGACAATCTTGCCATTCACTGATTTAGTTCTAATGAAGACACACTCCAACCAGCAAGCTCCCCGTGTTAAAGGTCAAAGCATGTTCAAAAAAATGCCTCACAAAATCAAGGCAAATGGGAAACCCGTAAAGAAACCTTCCCATAAAGTGGTGTGGCAATTAGAGTAATTGTGCAAAAAGCTGTCTTCGGTAAAAAGTAAAAGAAATTAAGCTGCCACTACTGTAACAGGTTAGATGAAAATCAAAATTTAATGTATTCTCCCTTGTGTCATCTTGTTTTGTCAAGACATCAAATAGAATTGGAAAGTACAAAATAACAAGCCCTTGAGAAATCACAGAAGCCGACCTTTTTGATGTTGTTGGTTTACCTTGTTCTCAGTTATTTGAACAATGATGTTTCAGATTTAAGGGCAAGATAAAGCTTAAAAATTAAAACCCGTTGTCAGTTTGGGGAGGAGGGGGTGTTGTCCCTCCCGAATAACAGAGCATCTTACCTAATCAATGAAGGCAAATCCGTCCAAAACTAGTGCACGGAACAATTAGCAATTCCACTTATGTGGTCAATATTCAGTTTGGGTTTTCTACCATTCAGTCAAGTTCAGTACAAAGTACAGATCCTCCTGCTAAGAGAGGAAACTGTGCTGAAAAGGTTAAAAAGGAAAAAAAAATAAGATAAAAAAAAGAAAAGGCTATTTGCCAGTGCTGCTTTTCTCCCCAGCCTGTGCACGGCCTCTTTAGCTCTGCAGATGAGTACATGATGTATTTCTTCCCCCCACCCCCCTTTCCTTATAAGTGGAAAGCAAAGCTAGGCAAGCAAGCACCTTATAAAAACAAAAGAGTACAGGACATTTTAACTGAACTACAGCAAAGTAGTTTCCAGTAATGCAGTTCTGCTTTCAATAAAACAAACAAGCTGCTTAAAACCAGCCAAGCCTTTCCCCAAACAATAACAAATTTAGCTTACGGTGTCAGGACTTTCCCACAATCTAGTTTTGCAGGTGGTGATAAAACTACCCCTTGCTACCGCTTTTCCCTAGCAGAGAGGGGAGAAAACAACATCAGTAAGTCATCTTGCTACCAGGAAACCTTTTCATAAAGTAAATCCACGTGCTGTGTCCTTCCAGCTCAGTTCTGTCTACAGCAACTCTAAAATGACTATGAAATACAGAGCAAGAAAAGCACAAGAGCTTTGCCACTCCTTCAACTTTTGAGTACAAAAATCCTTCCCCCTTACCTTCCTTCAGCTGCCCAGGGCACGCAAGTACAAGCACAGAAACCAAAGCATGCTACCCTGAAACAGGAATTTGTTTAGCTTCAGTATTCTAAACCCAATGTGATTCTCAAGCACCACCAGCGCTTGAGCATCGCCAGGTTAAAATGGTATGTAAGAAATCACTGTGACCGCTCTACATCATTTTCAATGCCTAAAAATCCCCTTTCACCTTCCTCACACAACTGTTGCAACCCTTTTCTTCCTTGCACACAACTAAAACCAACCCAACAGGCACAGACGTCAAAGCCCACTGGCCGTTAGTACAATAATCCATCTGTGACCCATTACAACCCAGGGGCGATACGAGTCCACCGTGGTGTCTGATAACTACTCACACCCCAGCAGAAATGTCAGCGTGGGGCTACAAGTTACACTTGTAGAACGTGTAGAGGGCTCATTCAGCTGTGGAAGAACGCGAAGCATCAACACTTCCCCATGAGCAGCGAGATACCCAGAAAGACAGCGCTGGGATTTCATTTCTTCCCTGTCAATCCCATGATATTTATGACTTCTCTTTAGCTCAGCTGAGTGACTGGTCAGAGCACATCTCTTTTTTTCTTTAAGCAAAACCAACGCTGCTCAGAAAGGGAGGGCGCAATGGCACAGCACAGCAAAGTGTATGTTAAACAAGAGCAAGAGAAAAAAAACAACTGCAGCAAACAAAAAAACATTTCAAAGCAGCCCTTCCTATCATAAGCTTTCTGATGATTTATGGTTTACCAACTCAGCAAGGTTATGCAACACTGCATGCCTTTAGATGCATTATTTGAGTCAGTTGAGATTTAATTAAGATCACAGCCTCCAAAATCCCTGTCAAATGAAAATTCACACAAGACAATACACTATATATCCTCATGCAGATAGTCTCCATTCCATGCTCTGGAATAACATAAGTTAATCCTCGTTTCTATGGTGGCAGACAAAAGTTCACTAATTTTGTTTTCTTTTGACACTTGTGTTGTTTTCTGTTTTATGTCATGAGATCATTCCCTTCTGAGAAGGGGAGGGGAGCTGATATAGGGGGAGAGGAGGGAGAGCAATATGTCTGAATATGGCAGCAGATGTATTTTGACATTCGCACAGCTCTGCTGTGATGTCATCAAGTTTTCATATAATTAACCCCTGCCAGTAAGAGCATCATTTCATGACATCTGTCCATTGGGGAGAGGAGGAAGGAGTCAGGGACAAAACAAGAAAAGTGCCTCGATCTCGCTCTCACGCTAAAACCAAAACCAAACACAATTAAATTAAGGCTACAGAACAGCACTCGCATCTTCTGTATCAGCGACTGCCTTTTCCCAATTCATTATCTGCCCCAGCTGCCTCCTCACCTCGGAGGTGCTCCAAAACCGCATGCCCAGCTTTACCACTGATGCCTCCTCCACCTGATGGTCCTGGTGCGGGGAAACCCCTCACTCTACTGTCCAATTCCTCTCCATGCTAAACATGAGCACGTTACATAAACCAGTATTTCTTGCAGGGAAATTGCTAGAACTTTACCCCATTCCAATGTATTTCTATTTGCATTATCTTAATATCTGCTTGCTTATCGCATGGTTTAGAACTGACAGGTGCTAGTGGTCTTTTGTTTGACAGGCCACTACACAAATAGCTGTCTTGCCTGAAAGGGCTAATGCACTACTAATGAACAATAAATCAACTTTGATTATAAAGTGTCAGACCAATCAGTCTGCAGTTCAGCTCTATCATAGAGTCCAGGCCGAGGCAGCTACTCTGGCGAGGCAGGATTTGGGTTTCATTTCTGCTGCCTTATCAATGGGATTTTTTGGAAGCAGATGACCATGGAAAGCCCTCTGACAGCACATTTTCCGCTGGCTGTGAGGAGAGTGTCTGCTTTTAGTCACTTCCTAGGCTGCTACTGCAATAAATACACAATCAACAAAAGCCATTTCTTAACCAGGCAGAAGGACGCTCAACTGACATGCTTGCATATAAACACGCATTTCAGCCGTGACTTTTAACAGCGCTGGGAGCAAATGAGATTGCCTTTTAACTGCATGTAAAGGTATGTAACATGCCTGAAAGCTCTGCACAGTAAACACACTTCTGAGGGGCCAATACAGCAAATATTAATTTACCAGGTGGAGCGCTTACTGCTGCAGGGGCAAGAGGGAAAGTGACTCCTCTCCTGTCACAGCTATTGCACATGCCCAAGTCAGTTCGGGATCAGGCCCGGGAGCATTAGCCATAAAAAGCAGCTTTGCTCCATGCAGAAAAGATTTTAACATGTCAGTTTATTTATAAAAAGGCAAATGAGCCTGCGTAAGTCACTTTTACTAGAAATAAACTTTAGGGATTTATTGCAGTTAGCAGGTCAACGCTCATTGCTTGAGTAAGCCCGACCATTTCGTTTTCATAAACAGATCTTGGTCACCCCGAATGATTCACATTTCCTGCCACCAAACTTGTTTTCGTTTGAAAACATGAAATGGTAGTGCTCCACAGGC
Source organism: Forpus xanthops (assembly GCA_032466535.1). Lineage (NCBI taxonomy): Eukaryota > Metazoa > Chordata > Aves > Psittaciformes > Psittacidae > Forpus > Forpus xanthops. The sequence goes on from JASSUY010056839.1 coordinate 246,856, forward strand.
CGGCACATGCACCTAGGGGATCGTGTCCTGCTACCGACTGACTTCCCACCCCCAGCACCAGGCAGACTGGAAACCCTCCGTGGTTTGTAAAACAAGCTGGCTCAGAAGGAGTTAATCCCAAAGAGGAAGAGTGTATATGCACTTTGCTCTAAACTTACCACCCACTTCCTAAGGGTTCCCTCCTCCCCATCACCCTCGAAAAAACCGTCTCATTTGCCCTGAAATACCGGCTCGCAGGGTTGACAGTTAACTCGCTTACATTTAGATCCCGTTACATTTATTTCACCGGGGTTCATAACACCAGTCAATGTCAAAAACAAAGCTCACTCACTTAATTTCCCCCCGGTAAATTGAGTGGCGAATCCATTCAGCAACCCCGGTTCCTGACATTTAAGCCTGACAAAGTGTTTTACCCTGCTCTGCGCACTTTCCCTCCTCCCCCGCTCCTCTTCCAAACTACACCTCTCAAGTGGGAGCTGCCGGGGCAGCGCCGCGCACCCCAACTGTCGGAACAAAAGACGGGCACAGCGCACGGAACAAACCCAACCACTTCTACAAACCCTCCGCAACTTGCGCGGCGCGCACGCTGCGCCCCCTCCTCCGGCAGCACCGGGATGGAGCATCGCTGTGGCTTTCCCAACCCCTCCGCTCGCGGACCGGGCCTGCCCCAACCCCTTTACCCCGTGTTACGGCACCCACCTCGGCGGCGGCGGGCGGCGGGCAGCGCACCGGGCCATGGAGCGGGCTGGCGGGGCG